>JANJYJ010000059.1:0-60877 GCA_033220585.1 Dipteronia sinensis
ACTAACAAAGGCTCGAGCATAAAAAAGTTTAAAGTTCATACGAAAGGCTCAGGCACTTCATGAAAAGCTCGGAGACTCATTAAAAAGGCTCGAAAACTATTTAAAAATGCTCGGAGATTCAAAATTGACAAAACTAATATTCTTGAAAAAACAAACTCGGACAACAATTTAAAAGGCTCGGACACATTGTTAAAAGTCTCGGAAACCTAGATCTTCATCGTCTCATACACAAATTTTTCATAAATTAAAACCCTAACCATAAAAACTCAGACAACAATTTAAAAGGCTCGGACAATTTTAAATAAGGCTCGGACACAGTGTTGAAAGTCTCAGAAACCCAGATCTTCATCGTCTTATACACAAATTTTTCAAAACTTAAAACCCTAACCTAACCCAAAACCATACTCTTATCGACAAATCAAACCTAATCTACAAGTCTAAACAACATCCAACATCAAACACACACATAAACTTATCAAGAACAAAAACAAAAACTACTTACCACTATCAATTGCAATCTCGTCTAAAATGTCAACATCGATCAGGACTGTACTGTCACCGCCGGTTTCTTCACCGTCAAATTTCTAGGCCGATGCTTTTGCAGTCAGAAAAAAAGTGACTTTTCAAGGGTATTTTTGTCTAGTCACCTAAATTTGTACATTTTAAACATGAATTAGTAATGTGGTGCTATTTGTGCAAGGCCCACCTCAAATAGTATTATTTAATTTTTGAACCCGGTAGGATTCATAAAAAGAAAAAACTTACCAACATTCTTGGTGTCATTGATGGCTCTACACAAATCCTGAAGAGGGCTAGGGTCAGAGGCAGAGGCCAAGGAGGAAGCCAAAGCAAAGAAGACAGAAGCTACAAGAAATTGAACAGCTCTCATGCTGATTAATTAGGGTGTGTTTATCTCAAATGTTTCGAGTGTTATATTTGCTCTGATGAGGAATGAGAAATCTTGCATGGCAAACAAGATTACTTATAGATGGGGTTTAATGAACAAGTCCTTGCTTTTCCCTTGTTGGAGCAGATATGAAAAGCTTGCCAAGCCTTAAATATGTTAAATATTATCTATTCGGAATGAACGATTCATCAACAACTACAGACATATTTATTCTGAACATATATTTTTTGATCACTTCACATTTCGGGCATGGCGGAAGTGGTCATATTTCATAGCTGATCAATTTAATTGACTGGAGCAACAATATCTAGATTGTGGATATAAAAAGAACCTCTGCCGGTTCTTCACTATTTCTTGTCGTCTTAATTAAATTTCAAAAAACAGTACACAAGCTAGCAATTGTGAATATATTTATATAAGAGATCTCTTGTAAGACTCTCTCTCTCTCTCTATATATATATATATATATATATAATTTGAAGAATATGGAGGAATCTCCTACTTCACAAAGAATGATTCTATTATTCCCATTCCATCTTAAACAAGTAACAACCTTAAATTAATCCTAGCCAAATTAACATATCAATCAACAAGAAACCTCATGTTTTATGGTAGATTAAATTGATCGTTTCATGATCAAATGTGAATGTTATAACAATCTACTGAAACAAATATCAATTTTTTTTTATTTTGATCAGAGAAAATATGATCACAATCGTAACTTGTTATTAAATTATTTAATTATATATATATAAACAAATAATGCAAGTTTTAGCAGAATATATGTATGGCTAATTTGATTCAATATTTCCTTCATCTTACCGACTAAAACTGCAATTTGAATATAAAGTTTTTTTGGTGACTATAAAAGATTTCACCAACTAAACCAATTGATTACGAATTTTAACATTTTGGAACACCCCTGATAATAGAATGCTTTGAATAGATATTTTTGCAAGGGTCAAAAACTTAAATAACACTTTTTTGGATGGGATTTGTGCAAATAGCACTACATCAATAAGTCTTGTTTTAATAGCACTAAAAATTGATTTCGGACAAAAATACCCTCATATTAGGGCAACAGACATCAAAAATTGAATTTACTTTTAACTTTTCCTCCTTTGAAATTTTTTACTTCGTTCACTGAGGAAATTGTTTCTTCAACGACAAACCCATCGACGGCCGACGGGGACGAACAAACAGCAACGAGAATCCATTGACGACGGCGACGAACAGTACGGCACCGGCAGACAACCTTGAAGACTTCGACGGCAGCGGTTACACGCCAGCGACAAGTAGATCGAGAAACCCATCGACGGCGACGAACAAACAGCAACGAGAATCTATTGACGACGGCGACGAACAGTACCACACCGGCAGACAACCGTGAAGACTTCGACGGCAGCGGTTACACGCCAGCGACAAGTAGATCGGGATCCCGTCGATAGAAACCAGCTTTGATTTGAGGTATTTTCGTTTGGGTTTTGTTTTCAAATTTGATATTGTTGATTTTTGTTTCGTTTTTGTTGATTTCGATTTAGTTTTTTGTGAATTTGATTTTCAGTTGTCATGTTTTGTTGTTTGAATGAGTGGTGGTGTTATTGATTTCGATTTTGTTGTTTTGTTTTGAATTTGTTCTACTGTTTGGTAGATTTAGGTAGGTTGGGTGATTTCGTTTAATTTGTTGAATTGTTTAGGTAGTTTGGGTGATTCAGGTAGTTTGGTAGATTTAGGTTGTTTAAATTTGTTCTACTGTTTGAATTTCTTCTCATAATCAGTTTCAGTTAAATTAGCATAAATCGAAACTTATTTGACATGTATTCTGAACTTTAATTATGTGTAACAGACTTAATTCTATATAATCTAAACTCATTTAACATGTATAAGAGACTTTAATTCATGTGGAATGGAGAATTAATTCGTGTGAAATCGATACTTATTTATGATTTATTCGAGACTTAATGGTATATATTCGGGTTCGGGACTTAATTGTGTATACTTGAGACGTATGTAACTTGTAATCGTGACTTAAATCATGTTTATTCGTGACTTAATTCATGTGTGTTCGAGACTTACTGGTGTATATATAGAAATAATTGTTTCATCGGAGACTTAATTGTTTGTAATATTATATATGCAGATGGTGAATCTTAAGAGGCTACTGAAAACTCCCGAATCGGATTGGTATAAAGGAACAATTACTCGCCACAATCACATTGAAATCCTTAAAGTAATAGACGATGCACTTTCAGGCATAGATGATGGGGGGTCCAAAAGCAGAGATTCATGGACTCATGTTTTGGACATTTCTTACGTATGCATCGAACTATGCAGTTTTCTGGGACGATTGTGCATAGCTTGCTTTTGCGGGAGATACATCATGATGGCAGCCCAGATGAGATGCAGTTCTTGTTGGGAAACGTGAGTGTCCGTTTTTCAAAAATCGAGTTTTGTCTAATTACAGGGTTGAAGTTTGGAGTCGTGCCTGACACGACAGAGTATTTAGAGGTGGAGAATGGCATACACCAAAGGTGTTTTGGTGGTCGGAATGAAATAAAGTTTGAGGAAGTGAAGGAAAGGGTACAACAAGGTGAGTGGACAGAGGAGTTTGACGTTGTGAAGTTGTGTTTGTTGTTATTTCTTCATGTATTTTTGATCGGAGCGGATGAGAGAGGTAGCGTGCCTATATGGCAGGTGCGGCTTGTAGACAACTTGGACGCATTTGATAAGTTCCCATGGGGTTGCCTTGTCTACAGTTACTCTATATATGGGTTCAAAACTGCGTTGTCCGGTCGGAGAGGGCGATCCAAAGGAAAGGATAAGCACTCGAAAGAGAAGTACAACATGTGGGGGTTTTCGTACGCTTTATTGGTGAGGCTTACAATATAATTATGAAACGTTTTAGTTATAATTTTTACTTATCTATTATTATATTTGCTAACAATTTTTTATTACCTGAATGTTGTAGATATTCGCTCTAGAAGTGATTCCAGCATTGGCTAGGGAATTCGCCATTCATCATAACGTTGACCCATTTCCACGTATTCTGAAGTGGGAGTTCACGAGGCAACCCCGGCCGAATAAAGTCAAAAAGATTATTAAGAATAGGGTAATTTGTTTCTAACCTATTGGATATTATCATCGATTCGAATATTTTTTTTGGTTGTCAATGTTTGTATCTTGTATTTGATTTTTTAATAAATTCAGATGTTTGCGGAACCGGAAATCACCCCTACGAATCAGGAGGTTGGAAAGTGGTACTATGAGGGGGTACAAAACGTTGAGGATTTGTATCCGGCTCCCGGTGCGTTAGAAAATATGTTAGATGAGTATGATGCACATCAAGACGATTGTAGCACAGACAATCGTACACCTCGACAGACTAGACCCAGCAGCGCTGCTGAGCCTAGTGGGACTGCTATACCTACACCTACCATGGGTGTATGTGACATTCCTACCCCTCCACGTCGACGTTTCAGAGCAGGAACTGTAGGGGGGGACTAGTGGTACGTATAGTGGTACTGTGAGCTGAATTTTATGCATAATTTTAGTTATGTAATTTATATTAGTAACTTTTAAATGTTCATTTCAGGGACCACCTGGAGTTCATACGCATCGCTTGGAGTCAGTGATGCAATCATTCCAAGAGTTACGGGATGAGGTTCGAGATAGTGAGTCACGTATACAGGAGCGGCTTCAGATAGTCTTGGATGAGGTTCGAGATAGCAACCGACGTAGAGAGGAATAACATGCTGAGATGATGCATATCATTCGTAAATATAGGCATATCGATGAACAACACCATACTCCTCTGGGTGAACTCATTTTACATGCCCCATAATGCTCGGTCTGATCCTCCATGTATGGACCATGGTCATCCATTGGATCCTCCAGTGATGGCCCAACAAACTTCAGAGGTCCAGGATCATCCATTCATGGCCCAACAAACTCCAGAGGTTCAGGATCCTCCAGTGATGGCCCAGCAAACTTCAGAGGTCCAGGATCCTCCAGTGATGGCCCAACAAACTTCAGAGGTCCAGGATCATCCATTGGTGGCCCAGCAGACTCCAGAGGTCCTGGATCCTCCATTGGTGGCCCAGCCGACTCCAGAGGTCCAGGATCCTCAACTGATTGCTCAAAAGGGTCAGGATACTTTGGCTAGTACAAGTATGGAGGAAAGACCAGTACGCTTGCGGAAACGGGGCTGGCAGTTGACCACTCCATATACTGACCCATGTAAGCCTAAGAGGGCTAGGTCAGCAGCCCATAAATTCAAGCCAAATGAACCGGTCGCTGCGGAAATGTTGGCGGAGTACGTAACATTTAAGGAGGACCCAACTGGGAGGTAATTTTAAGATACAAGTCTTTTACATATAGGTGTACTTAAATGCTGGCGGAGTAAGTAACATTTATTTTGTTCACGGACGCGATGTAGACGTAAAAGTCATAGTTGATGTCCCTTGGTTCGTTCAATTTGAGTCCAACAACACTGTTTTGGAAGACACGGTATGAAGTATACAATTATTCAAGTTCTCCTTCATTGAAACTATGAGATTACATTGTCTAACAATCATGTATATGTCCATATTTTTTACAGCATCTGGAAGCCTATTTGAAGATAGTAAGAAAGCGTCAACGCATGTTTCCAGAAGTGTACCAGCAGAACGTCAACATCATAGATCCGTATCTTTACGTAAGTACTTAGTTTTTCTATTACTATACAATTTAGCATATTTTTACTCTACCCATGCTTAAATTATAGTTTTACATGCTAATTTGGTGAGAGCAATTAATGCCTGCTGGAACAACGGATAAACCTTTTCTAGAATGGCCAGTGATATCTTACAAATGGACCAAAGAACAATTAGCATGGGCCAGAGAGAATAAAGATGACGGCTGTCGTCCGTGGAAGGAGGTCGATACGGTATGATAAGGATGGCATCTATTTATTATTTTTACATCGGATAGCTCGCATTGTTATTTATCCTCTTTTGTTTGTGTTGGATCCAGCTCTTGATTCCGATGAATGTTGGAGGCGGTCATTGGTTAATGGCTAGCGTGGAGCTAACACTACGATCCATCCGTTTGTATGATCCGTGGCAGCAAGAGGTTCAATACGAAATCCGGAATCAACAAGTTGCTTGTTTACGGTATTCTCTGCCTTTGATGCTGAATCAAATTGGTTTTTACAAAAAGAGGTGGGGGAAGAACACAACGATGTCTCCGGAACCGTTTCATATGGTTGTAGTAAGCAAACATAACATTCCCCAACAAAAAACTGGGTAAATAGCACAACTTTAATGATTATATACGGTATTGAATTCCTTATTCTGTTTATAAGGTAATTAACAGTTTCTGTATATCTTTATAGTGGCAATTGTGGAGCACACACTTTAGCTTTGATTGAGCATATTGTGGCAAAGAGAAAGAAGTTCAATTGGACTGATGACCAAATGCCACAGATGCGACAGAAAATGGCTGTGGAAGTATTTTCTAACTCCTCCATTGTTGAAGACCAGTGAAGTATGTTATGTATGGATGGACTTTTGAATGGTTATTGCAAATGTTATTATGGATGGATTTTTTGTTGATTATGAATGTTATTGTATGTTATGTATGGATGGACTTTGGAATGGTTATTGACCCAACGTTATTATGGATGGATTTTTTGTTAATTATGAATGTTATTGAACGAAATTTGGGGTGGATTTTTTGTTAAGTTCTATTGACAGTTGATTACATTTATATTGAATTGTGGATGGACTTCCAGTAAGTCTCGAATTACGAGACTTATTATGTAAGTTCGAGACTTATTGTTATCAAATTCGGGACTTAATAAAACAATGCGTAAGTATTTCGAGACTTACTGGTACGTAATGACATCGTCAATTGCTGATTGATGTCCCAGTAAGTCTCGAATGGATTATAAATAAGTCTCGAAAATTATATAAATAAGTCCCGAATTTGATAACATTAAGTCCCGGTATTCAATTAAATAAGTCCCGAAATTGGTATAAATAAGTCCCGACAATAAAATAATTAATTATTCACCATATCAAAACTAGTCAAACAATAACATTAATTCTGATCGATGTCCCAGTAAGTCTCGAATTGATTATAAATAAGTCTCGAAAGTCATATAAATAAGTCCCAAATTTGATAACATTAAGTCCCGGTATTCAATTAAATAAGTCCCGAAATTGGTATAAATAAGTCCCGACAATAAAATAATTAATTATTCACCATATCAAAACTTGTCAAACAATAACATTAATTCTGATTGATGTCCCAGTAAGTCTCGAATTGATTATAAATAAGTCTCGAAAATCATATAAATAAGTCCCGAATTTGACACCATCCACTTGCAAATTACAAACCAACAAATGTCTAGCTTTTACAAAATCCGCACATAACACCTACTAACCATCCACTTGCAAAATGAAAGCATTACAAGTTGTTGTCTCCAACGATCTCATCCTTTTTTGGGCAAGTTTGTTTGTTATGCCCGATTTCATGGCATACACTACATTTTCGACGATATGCATCTGGAATAGTACTACTGGAGCTGGGGCCAGGATTCGGACACCTCCTTGAATTGTGACCCTGTGTTCCGCATTTTTTGCATTTTTGTTTGCTAGGCCTCTCAGAGACGGACTGAAAACGACTTCTTCGGGGCTGACCAGATTGTGTTCTGATATCCGGCGTTAAGACAACCCGATTTTTGATGTCTAGAGGAATTACCCAAGTATTTGGATGGCCCACCGGCATGATCGATATAGAATATGAATCGGCAAGGACTTCCTTTTTGTAGTAATCCGCACATAATGAAGTGTAATCCAAGCTTCGCTCCCTGTGAATTTAACAACAAATAACATTCACCGTAAGTGCAATCATAAAATGTGCATGTATTTTCCGAAAACAATATATTACCTAGCAGTTGCGAGTGCATGAGCACAAGGTAGATGATCAAGATCGAAAATGTTACATGTGCATGTCTTTTCCAACAGGTTTACTGTCCACTGGTCTCCCCGTAGCTTTACTAGAAATATGTTCCAATCAACGTGAGTCGCGGTCATATGATTACACTCGGCTATTCGCTCCAAAATATCTGCATGTGCAGCGTTAGTGAGTTGTGAACGCATGTTTACTGCAGCTTGGTGACGATTGTAAAACCATTTCTGGAACATGTTCCTAATGAACTCTGCTAATGTCATCACTGGTAATTTGCGGGCAAATCGTAAGCATGAATTAAGACATTCAGCAACATTGGTTGTCATCATGGAAAATCTCCTCTGTGGACAATAAACACGTGACCATTTATGAGGTCCGATTTCCAAGACATATTCATATGCATTCTTATGCAGCTTCTTTAACTCTTCCATCTCTCGGTCATAATCCACTTGCCTGTATGCTCTGGCAGCCCGTTGAAATAGTTTTGCAACATCTTTTCTATGGAACTTTTTCCTTACATTCTCATAAATGTGCCAAATACAAAATACATGGGTTGCATTTGGTAAGACTTTTTGTATCCCAACTTCAATGCTTGCATGACAATCAGACACCAAAACCAAATCGTCGATATGGCCAAGGGCATCCTTCAATGTCTGTAGAAACCACTCCCATGAATTGTTGTTTTCGGAATCCCCATAACCAAACGCTATAGGATATACTTGTTCATTTTCATCTTGTGATGTGGCGACAAACATTGTACCTAAGTATCTCCCCTTTAAATGTGTACCATCAATGGCAATAACAGGACGCATACATCGGCGGAAACCTCGAATTGAAGCTCCAAATGACATGAAAAAGTACAAAAATTGATTATCATCTGTGCATTGTATATCCGTGATCGTGCCATGATTTAGTTGTTCCAAAACATAAGCAAAAGGTGGAAGCAACTGGAAAGACTCCTCATGTGTTCCATATGTCAATGACAATGCATACTGCAAGGATGCATGTGCCTTACTGTACAAGAGTTGGATCCCATACATAGACTTCATATCTCCAATGATGTCTCTAGGACACATGATACGTCCGTCGTTATCTTGAAGTCTAGGGGCTATAACTTCACCAATGATGACTGCACTAGCTTGTCGGTGGCACCGGTGAACCTCTTCCAATGGATAGCTATGCTTGTTTTCAAAACTTCTTACTTGAAAGTATGTCCCCTCGGACACCCTAACTGCTCTTAATTTCCAGGTACAATTTTCATGTTTGCAAACCAAATGTAAAACAGATTTGTTGGACCGTTTCACCTTCCATTCAAAATTCTCTCTCATCGCATGAATGCCTACTAACCGTTTTAAATCCTTCTTCCTTGGGAAAATTGTCCCTTGTAAATCATAGTGTTAGGTGTACTAGAACCCATGGTGCTCATGTCGCCAAACGAAAATGACTCTGATCCAGGAATGACCCACGTTGTTTGATTGTTCGAACTAGAAATGTTATGCTCTCCTTCCATGCGTCTTCCCGATGCATCATGTTGTTCAGGACCATAACCAATATCAAAGCGGTCGTCTAACTGCGGTTCCAAGTCACGGTCAAAATGAGGTCCGGTATGAGGTGCATCAAGGTCAACTGCCTCGTACGAATCATGGACAGCATTATTATCAGATTGCCGTGTTTCTACAGGAGTTTGATTGATTTGAATGTCTTCACCCATGACCCGTTCCTCGTATCTTCTTTCAACAAGTGAAACACACACTTTCGGAATTACCTTGTCTTCCCCTAATAGAAACTGAACGTCATCATCATCCGCTATCATAGTGCGACATGTACTGTCTAGACCAACAGATATTGATTCTATGTCAATTTCATATCTTTTCGGATCATGTTTGACAATGGCCTTCACAACACCCAGCAGCTCTTCATATGTCAAATTCTTCCGGATATATACACCTTTATTAATGGCGCCGACATATCTTTGGCTTCCATCCGGTAGTTCATTCCATCGTCCATTATATGATATCAATATTCTAACTCGATCCATTGTCCTACAAACAAATAACAATATCAAATCAAATTGCTCACCATATGAAAACTAGTCAAAAAATAAAAGTAATTCGGATTCATCCCAGTAAGTCTCGAATTAATGGAATTAAGTCTCGATAATGATATAAATAAGTCTCGAAAGTGATAGAGTTAATTATTCACCATATGAACACTAGTGAAACAAATAACAATAATAGTAGTTCATACCAGTAAGTCTCGAATTAATGGAATTAAGTCTCGATTTAATATATATAAGTCTCGATAATTATATAAATAAGTCTCGTATGTGATATAAATAAGTTTCGATAACGATATAAATAAGTCTCGGCTTTGACATAAATAAGTTCCGAATAAATAAGTCTTGCTACGAGTATAAATAAGTCTCGAACATTATTTAAATAAGTCTCGAAAGCGATAGAGTTTATTATTCACCATATAAAACTAGTGAAACAAACAACAATAACAGTAGTTCATTCCAGTAAGTCTCGAATTAATGGAATTAAGTCTCGAATTTAATATATATAAGTCTCGATAATGATATAAATAAGTCTCGCATGTGATATAAATAAGTTTCGATAACGTTATAAATACGTCTCGGCTGTGACATAAATAAGTTCCGAATAAATAAGTCTTGCTACGAGTATAAATAAGTCTCGAACATTATTTAAATAAGTCTCGAAAGCGATAGAGTTTATTATTCACCATATAAAACTAGTGAAACAAACAACAATAACAGTAGTTCATCCCAGTAAGTCTGGACAATTAAATAATTAAGTCTAGAAACATAGATAAATAAGTCTCGAAAATAATATAAATAAGTCTCGAAAAAATACAATTATGTCCCGATACGAGTACACTTATGTGTCGAAATCAGGACTTATTTTCTGGAAAACCAGTTTTCCAGAAAAGACAGTTTAACAACAAAAGACAGACTTTTCCACAAAACCAGATCGAAATGGAGAATTAGCTTCACTTTAACATATAGATCTAACAAATTGAAAGTGAAAGTTTCCATACCACAATTGAAATGGAGGAAATTTACCTTTTCAACTCTTCAATCTTCAAACCTTGGCATAAACTTATTGGATCTACTCTTCAAATCTGGGAATTTTTGAAAGATTACCTCAAAAATTGAATGAAAAATTATCAAACAGCAACGAGAATCTACAAATGAATGGAGAGAAAATGATAAGTAGAAGAACGGTTGAAAGAAGAGAAAAAATAGAGAAAACGTTGACCGAGGAAATGATAAGTAAAATTTGTAAGAGTAAAAGGAGGGGCATTTTCGTCAGCACACCCTTTTAGGTGCTAATAAAACAAGACTTATTATAGTAGTGCTAGTTGCACAACTCAACTTCCAAATGGTGCTATTTTGAACCATTCCCTCTTTTTGCAATGATAGCATATCTATTTAATATTAAGAATATTCAACAAAATTTAATATCCTTATACTTTGGTTCAAATTTAAAATTTGTAGTGGAACTAAAGATTGACGAATGAGATTGGCATCGGAATTTCCAAATTGGTGCTTTCGTTAACAGTCAATAACCTGGTCATCGAGCCGACTCATCTTCAAATTTATTTGGCTTTTGGACCCAATAAGGAAATACTGCATGTCAGCAGTGACACACAAAAGTCATAAGGAGAGAAGAGACAAAATAATCAGCCTACAAACCACTAATCTAAAAATGAAACACAGTTAACTTGATCAAGGTTACACAAAGCAACCCTCTTTATTATATCGTAATCTAATCAGAAGTATAACATGTCAAACAATTATTATTCAAACAATCTGCAAATTAACTTCACTGCAACATTTTACATATTCATTCTTTAATTGTTGTCCCACCAGAACTTGGCCTGAAGAGATTTCACCACATTCCGATCCAATTGGAATGCCCTTGCCAGAACATCAGGGTTAATGGGAGGATCCGATCCAAATACAGCATTAGCGATGGTGATGACACCAGGGTTCTGGCTGCTCAGACCAGCAAAGGCAACTGCATTGGTTTTTCCAATATTGAATTGGAAGTGAATAAGCCCAATTGGGAACACAAACACATCCCCCTTGTTTAGAATTTTAGTGAAGAGTTTGTTTTCAGGGTTTGATGTCACAAAACCAACGTAGAGAGTGCCTTCCTGGACTACTAGGATCTCTGAGGCTCGAGGGTGAGTGTGGGGCGGGTTCTGGCCGTATGGTGCATAGTCAATGCGGACTAAGGATACGCCGAGAGTGTTGAGTCCTGCAATTTGGGCTACATTTACAGGAGTCACAGTGGAGCCAACTGGATTTGATGTGTTTCGGGGGATGTTGAGCCCTGAAAAGAAGAAGTCGTCTGGTGTGGCAAGCTTTGGGTCCTTGCAGAACTTCCCATTCACAAACACTGCATGAAAGAAATAAATATTATAATTCTTTTCCTAGGGCAGATGTATTAACTTTATCTTTATTTTCCTTTTGACTTGAAATATGTTAATGTGATATATTTTATCTTTCAGTGAACTTTTTATATTAAAGAGTTAAAAAAATAAAATTTATGTTTTCACAATATACGGAAGTAGACATTTGATAAAATTTATAAAAATCGTCATAAAAGCCATGCAAAACAAGGTACAATAAAGAATAATGGTGTAAATGGACAAGTTAGACCCGATTGACGGGGATGTATGTAAAAATATGTCGGGCTCAAATACTCTTTAAAAAAGCATAGCCTAGACAACAGAGGCTTAAAAGGATACATAAATATGTAGAAATTGCACATACCACCATTTTTGTAGTCATCAGTGGCTACACAGAAGTCCTGAAGAGGGCTAGGATCAGAGGCAGATGCAAATGAAGATGTCAAAGCCAAGACAACAGAAAGTACAAGGAAATGA
Source organism: Dipteronia sinensis (assembly GCA_033220585.1). Taxonomy (NCBI): domain Eukaryota; kingdom Viridiplantae; phylum Streptophyta; class Magnoliopsida; order Sapindales; family Sapindaceae; genus Dipteronia; species Dipteronia sinensis. Next base: position 12,773 of record JANJYJ010000059.1, read on the forward strand.
ATAGCTTTCATTGTCGTTAATTAATTAGCTAGATTTTTCTTGCTTTGGTGACTGATAAGGGATACATAGTTGGAAGGCAAGCAAACGTATTTATAGACGGGAATTGATGATAAAGTCATTGATTTTGCTCATACTCGGTCGAAGAAGATATTGGAATTAGCCAAGTCTACAATGGTTATCGGTTATTATAATGTGCACAATGAGTCATTCTTCAACGACTATGGACATTTTAATTTAAGTAAAAGTGTTTTTTAATATGCTTATATCAACACATTTTTCAAACATGGAATTGGTCTTTTAATATGTATCTCAAGACTCAACTTAATTTGGTTGTTAGTATAGTGTTTTATCTCATAATAAATTTAATTGTACAAGAAAGCCCATATTAATTACATGTATGAAAATTTAGATTGATTTTCTATAATGAGGTTGACTCGGTCTTTTTGTTACATCGACTTTTTATAATCAAGTGAAAGCTAAATAAAAAAGATATTATATGGTGGAGATTTGTTTTATTTTTTTCTCAATTACTTTTATAAAAATAGGCTAAGTAAAAATAAGACATGGAAATGATCCTAACTTGGTTTTCTCTCTGGAAATAAAGAATTCTTGATCCCACTTTCAACAATAAAATTGGGATAAACTCCAAACATGTTGATCGATTGGAAGTCATTTGTGATAGAAAGAGAATAAATCTTGGGATATTATCTTTTGAGTCCTTATATTTTTTGAATTATATATTTTGTACTCAGACATTGGTCAACTTTAACGGTTTTAAAGGTAATTTTATCTTTAAACCAAAAAGATGCCACTTGTCAGCACCAAACAATAAATAATATTTTTTTAAATATTTGTTTTCCTTTAAAAAAAATATTTGTATTATATAAAAAATAAAAAATAAATAAATAAACTAAAAAATAAAATAAAATAAAAGCTAATAGTAACTGAGAGATCCATCATCTTCTTCATCAAAATTCTAGAAACCACTCCTTCGAAAAAAAATTCCAAAACCATTCATCAAAGAGACCTTCTTCTCTACCAATCACCATTTTCTTATTCTTCACCACCATCTCCTAACACCCAAATCCTAGCCACCACCACTCATACACCAAACCCTAGCCGCCACCGCACAAGCACCGATCATCATCCAAACGAGAAGATCGGCGTTCACCTCCTGGATGCGAAGATCGGCACTCTATCTCATTCCAAATGAGTAGATCGGTGTTCGATCGTTCTCCTCTCACCGCTGATCGTCTTTTCATTCTTTTTCTCCGTCTCTTCTCTATCCGCTTTCCTTTTACAGTGGTTTTGGTGTTATTTGGTTGTGGGATGGTGGTGGTTTCTGGATTTTGGTCGTTTGGGTGGGCCGCTAGCGAGATTGTGGGGTAGTGGTGGTGGTTTCTGGATTTTGGTGGTTTTGATTGTTGAATCTGATGGTGACTATGGTGGATAGTTTTGGGTTTGATTTTGAATATGTGGTGGTTGGTTTGGTTGTGAAGGTGTTGGTGATTGGGTTGGGTTTGATGGTGGTGTAGTTTTGGGTTTTGAACTTGATGAACTGGTGAATTATTGTTTGGTTGTAAATCATGGGTCTCTTAAAGCTTTTTTTTGTTGTTGATTTGTTGTGGAGAAGTTAGAGGTGGGTCTGGTAGCTTTGATGAGATGTTGGTGGAGATGTTAGAATCCAATTACGTCTGATGACAGAACAAGTCCGATCGACCTCTTCCATGAGGTGCTTTAATCTTTTATGAGGCATAGCAACCGCATTTGAGATACACAACTAACTAAGATTACCTTTCCCTAAAGATTAATTAACAAAAAAAATTGTTTTAATCACAAAATAAAACTTATGTAGCATTTATTTATGGACAAAGAGGCTTGAGCCATTTTTAGCCGAATAATGATAGCAAATTTCCAGAAACAATGGCAATAGCATGATTTATTCACAAAAGAAGCTTTTGTAGGACATTTTTTTCTTGACAAAGAGGCTTAAGCCATTTTTAGCCGAATAATGAGAGCATATTTCCTGAAACAATGGCAATAGCTATTTTTGGCAGCTTTTGATTAGGAATTTCAGTTTCGAGAGTTAAGAGACTGGGAACGAGGAAAGATGGAGATATTGGTGGAGACCAATCTCCAGATTGGATCTTCACCTCTCTTTTTTTTATGTTTTTTTATGTTTTTTTATCTATATTTTTTCAGTGTTTGCTTCTTCTTTTTTTGTTAAATTCTATTTGATCTTCACCAACCATCCCAAAGATGAATGGTGGAGATAATTTTTTTCTAAGAAAATATAAGGTTTTGTATTAATTTTATTTTGATTTTAAAGTCAAGGGTAAAAGGATCATTTAGCATTTTCTGTAATGGTTAACTGTCAAAATTCTGGTAGAGGGATCAAATTGAGTGGTTTTTGAAAATATTGGGACAAATCCAGTGAAAAATGAATAAATGAGTAAAAAATAGATAATTTGAAACAAAATAGAGACTCAAATGATAATATCCATATTTATTAAACAAAGTTAAGAAGTAACTTTATTTGCTAATTCAACCCACAATCCAATAAATTATTACTTTTTATTGTAAAATGATCCATCACAGAATTACTTTCTATTAATTAGTTACATACAATGTTTCTAGCTTTGTCTTGTATCATATCAGAAAATAGAAAGTGGGATTCTCATGAAGTCTTAATCCTTAAAAGACAATGAATGTTCCCTCTGCCTTAGCTAACGATACCAAAATGTTCTCTAGCATCAAATTATACACACACATATATAAATACAATAATTTTCACATAAGTGCGCACTGATAGAATTATATAAGGACATTGAATGTGAGCTACCCATTTTACATATTTTGACTTGGTATGTATGCACTTGTCAAAACTCTTTTATAAATGAGTGGCTCACATTCAATGTTCTTATATAATTCTATCAGTACGCACTGACAGGAAAAGAACTATATATATATATTCATAACCTTTATCTATTTGGTTCAAATTCGAATAATTGGATATGTTCCTAAAATCCAATAATTAATTAACTTATATAAAGATATATAGATAATTAATCCCTAAATATAAATAAATTAATAAAACTAAGAATTAAAAAACTAATAGAAGTAGGTTGACATTGATTTGCATATATGGCGATATATTGCATTACTGGTCGGCTAGATCTTCCAACAATTGGAAAGACTAAAGTATCATAAATTTCACAAATCAAATCCCATGGTTAATAATGGTAATACAGGTCCCATGAAAGATTTTCTTTTCTCTTCGAATATTAATTTGATGAGGAAGTTATGGCATCCGCAAGATGGACGTTCAGCACAAACTTTTACAATTTCAGTCATTTTAACCTTCATATCTCTTCGATTAGCTCTAACACCTTATTTAGGGATAAAAGCCTACACAAGCTCAACAAACATATTAAATACCAAAAATGTGGGAGAAACGAGCGAAAACAATAGGAAATAGGGGGCCTAATTTACATATAAATTGGCCTTAACAATTACCCCCAAACCTATCTTTTGCTCGTCCTAGAGCAAAACTAAAAACACAAAAGCTAAAAGAAACAAACAGCAAGGAAACTAAAGACCAGCAAACAAAACCTCTAAGTAGAAACGTAAATCCAAACAACTAAACTAGACCACTTTCTTAGGGAACACAATGGTACTTAACATGTGCCACAATCCTTTACACCTCTAGGTGTCCTTAATATGAGGAGTTTAGTCTCCTGAGGGTTAACCAACTACAATATCTACAAACACAACTCAACGAAACAAAAACGACGAGATGCCACTTCACAAATACCAACAAAAAAAACATGGATGCAAGAATCACTTATTTAAGACTAAAACCATGCCGTTTAAATCAATGCACCATGTGTTATGCGTATGCCAATACTCAAAATGCTTGCAGCTTAAAAACAATCATGCTCAAATGCCCAAGAAAGAATTCACGTTGACTCTTCCTCTCACAAGACACAACTCATATTTTCACAAAGAACCTAGATGCACACTCATCAAATATATGCAAATGGAGTTTAGGCACAAGAAAATTCAAAATATAATCACATATGAGTTATAAAAATTTTAAAAAAATCTGATTTGCACAAAATGATCTCTCATGAATGGAATCAAACATTATGAATGGAGATATATAACACAATTTACCTTTATTCACAAGTCAAATTCCTCTAAAGATCAACTAGGTTTTTTCTAAGGTTATAATGGGGCCATGGGTGATTGGTTTATGAACTGAAGGGAAATGGGGGAGACAAAGAGCTAACGATCAAGCTAAGGCATTTCTAATTTGCTATACTATGGTTGGCTCCATTACTCATTACAAGCATACACATTACAATCTAGGCATACATGCTTAAATTTCTAATTAAGTTGTGCTACCTTTGTTGCTCTTATTTTTTAGCAACAATTACATTTGAAATTCAAGGGATTTTCATTTGATTGATATTTTTTTCTTTGATTATTGCCTTTGCCTAGCACAACATACATACAAAATTTGCGCATTTGCCCCGGTACATGCCATTAACAATTAGAGCTCAACCGACTATCTACTAATTCCTACCTCATCATGGTCATTAGCTATATGGCTCATGAGGGTGATGAAAGAAGGCTTAATGTGTTTGGCTTCAAATTTCGAAATGGATCACATACATAAGGGATGGGAAAGTGTTTATGCCATTTAAGTAGTTTAAGTACACAGAACCTAGAATCACATCTACAGGTTTATTTAACTAGGAAATTAAGAAAACATGCGATATCTTAAAATAAGATTAGTTCTTTAATGCTAAATGAAAACCTATAGAGATCAATATAACACAATTAAGCACAAGATAAGTGTATAAGAGTATAAACAAAAAAAAATTCTCTCAAATAAAACGTTAATAGGCACCACCACTCACTAGGGTTTAGTCTCCACTATTCTCCTAGGCTAATCAAGCATGAAGTCTTATCCACCTAAACATCACAAGCATGGAACTGTAAGTTCAAATTTGGCGATGCAAAAATTATAAGTTGCATGATGCTAGTAAAATATCAGTGCTAGATGCATACATACATGTCTCCACTAGCGTGAGAAAGAAACATCTCAACATGGAGGCCAAAGATTCCAAAAATTGCCGAAAATAAAATTTGTCAAATGTCCGCTTTCTAGTGCATATCTTTAAAAGCACTTCAAATAACTTAACAAAAGTTTTACACTATAAGGTAGACATATTAATAAAAACTTTTCATATAGAAAATACTTCAAAATTCGGCATGAAAAAGTGGAAAAATGGACGATAAAAATAGTTCACAAGCCATTTCGTAAAACAAGGCATTGCCCTTGACCTTCGGTCGAAGAAATACTCATAACTTTTGAACCACAAACCAGAATTTTACGTTCTTTATATATTCCGATTGGAATGAAAAATTGAAGAATGTTGTGTGGGTAAAAAATTATCTCCTCACAAAAAGGTACAGTTTTAATGAAACATTTACCTCAAATATTTTCAAAACAGGGCACTTTGTCACAGACGTAAACAAAAACACGAAAAACAAAACAAAAAAGAATCCACACCCCCAAACCTAATCTAAAACTTGTCTTCAATGTTTGTAAGACATGAAACGCATGAACAATGAATACAAAAAGCATGAAAAGCAAGAACTCCAAACACAGAAAACACAAACACAATAACAAAAACTAACAACAAAACTAAAACAAAAACAACACATCATAAGCACTAATCACAGTACAAATCACACCCATAATCTAAACATAATAAGAAAACAAAAAATATAAAGCACAAAAAATAATGCATAAAATAAAAACGAAAAGAAAGGTTACCTAGGTGGGTTGCCTCCCACCAAGAGCTTGATTTTACGTCTCGACAAGATGTATGCAATGCTACGCCTCAACCATTCTCCAACGACTTGTTGGGAATTCGAACCGATGATCACGGAAACGACAACGCCATTTTGATGACTCGCTTTTAGCATTGTTTCCAAATCGCGAGTATCAAAAGATATCTATACTAAAAGTTCCTACACAATGTGCTCTAAACTAGCAAAAGACTAGTAAAGCGGTAAGCGAGGGTATAGTTCCTCAGGGAGGTGGTATCCGTCAACCGGATCTAGTTCTAGTGTTTATTGAAAGCATGTAAATAGAATGTAGATAGGTGAGAATGGTGTGTGTGAGGTGTGTGCATAGTGCGGTGTGGAAGGAAAATGAAAAGAAAGTAAATTGAAAACAAACAAAATAATATGAAAGGATGAGAATGGTGATTAAGTGTGAAATACAAAAAGGGTGGATAGAAGAGATGCAAGATAATGATCACACAATGGGCAACAAGTTCACCATACATAAGTGCATAATAGTGGTTGTTGGGCAATGAATGACATCTAATTAGTTAGGGGCTCGTTCTCACGATTAAGGGATTCTGAAACCAAATCATCTATTATTACGAATCATTCGTTGATTCCCGAATACTAAAATCCAATCATCACTCCCTAAAAGTCATGGATAGAGTAATGGTGTCTTAAGATCAAAGACACATTAAGCACCAGAACATAGAGCTAACCTAAGCATTAAGCGCTTCTAATTCAACTTAAGGGCTTGTTCTCTCTATTGAGAGATTCAAGACACAAATCACTTCCCAAAGGTCATGGCAAGAGCAATTGCGCCTCTTGTCTCATCTAAGGGATTCGGAAACACTTCTCACTCCCCAAAGGTCATGGCAAGAGAAAGTGTTCTTCCAATCCCTACCATTATGGGCATGAACATAAAGCCAAAACCTATTCTAGCATGGTCATGCATAAAACAAGTTTCATCTATTCTTCAGAGCTAAGTGATTTCGGTCATATCTGGATTGGTCATCCTTCGAGATACAACCGAAACCCACAAATACTCAAATCCATCCATACAATGCATTTTGACATTCCAAAGACATACACACACAAATGGGTTATTTAATTACACTAATCCTACAATTGAGTTAAACTACTCCTAATCCCATCCATAAGCACATATCAATTTCCAATCTCCACACACATGCATTTCAAGACAAGAGATTACTCAATAATATCAAGAATAAATCAAAACCCAAATGAATATAACACAACACATATATTGAGCACAAATTTAAGTTTACAATATTTCCCAAGTGGGGATTACACATAAAAGAAAACATGAAATACAAAGATAAAGGAAACAAAACACAAATGGAGAATCCATCCAAAATGTGCCCATCTCCTTTGATCCATGCTTGGCTCGAAATTGGTCCCAAGACGCACTCCTAATCTCTACAATCAACTCTCAAATATAGGGAAGGATGGGTAGAAATGGTGTGGGAAAGCTTTCCGTGGAGGAAAACCTCCATAGAAGCTCTTTGGAGCTCTTTTTCTCTCTTGGTTGATGAAGAAGATGAAATGGGAGAGAAATGGGGAAGAGAAGGATCTTTTTTTTAAGAATGAGGAGAAAGTGGTGTTTTTATAGTGAATGGATGGTTTGGGGACGAATTGGGGTGAAATGATGAGTTTGCCCCTCTGAAATTCGTCAAAATCGGGCAATCAGGTGTAAATTGGTGGCTGAAATCAGCTGTTGGGAGCTGCAAAAATTTGGCCGCCGAAATTTATGTGTTTTCTGGTCAAAATCGGCTACTGGGAGCCGCCGGATTTTGGCCATCAAATTGGTTTCCAACCACGCGCACCGTTACAAAAACGCATATATCTCCCTCTGAAAAGCCCGGAATTGCGATCCGAAAAAACCGATGGAAAGTAAACTTCTGGGGTTTTCTAAAAATAGGTGGTACGAAACCCAGTTAAATCTGAGGAGAGAGATATAGCCCCCAAAAGTTGAGTGTTCTGCATGGGCATTTTTACAATTTTAGCCCATCTACTTTTGGAAAATAGAGTTAACCTGTGCTGTGGTCTCTTTGTTACGTTCTAGCTCGATGACGGATCCACTACGAAAACTTGCCATGGGTGACCATGGATCATGTCGTGGTTTTCTTTGACGGTAAGGCCGTGGCAACTCTGAATACTTCCATATATTCTCTTTTTAGCTCATTTTTCTTCCCAACTAATCTTTTACGCTCAAAACAACTGTTGTTGGGAATATGTACCTACACAAGGCTCAACAAACACTTATATACAAAAATACGCCTGAAAAAGAGAACAAAAGCTAGGAAATGGGGACCTCAATTAGGTACAAATATCGTCCGATCAAATACCCCCAAACCTATCTTTTGCTCGTCCTCGAGCAAAACTAATAACGAAAACAAACAAACAAAACATATAACAATAAAAATAGGTAAAACTAAGCTAGCGACTTTCGTAGGGAACACGATGGCATTTAGCGTATGTCACAAGCCTTTCAACCACTAGGTGATCCCTAGATGTATAAGTTTTGTCTTCTGAGGGTTTACAGCTACGACACCCACAAACATATACTCTGCAAGAAAATGGTTGAGTTGCAACCCACACACACCAAGTGAAAACAATACGTGCATGTTAGAATCTCAAATATACCAATTAATAACAATATATCACGCAATGCAAGTATGCCAATACTTAGGTTGTTTTCAGTTTACAAGACAACTACACTCGAATGCTCAAGATAAAATTCGTCTCGACTATAATCCTCACCGGATTTCAGTCATGTATTTTCACTTAGAACCTAGGCGATTACTCTCTAGCAAACATATGCGAATGAATTTATGTACGAAAATCAAATATAATCGCATATGAGTATTTTCAATAAAGCACATTTGCTGAAAATTGATCTTATGAAGGAATTGAAATGCTATGAACGTGGAAAGAGCATGCATTGACTCATATTCCCAAGATAGACTTTCTAAGAGATCAAATAGGCTTTCCCTCACTGTATTTGTGCCAAGGTGAATTTGTGGTGAATTATGGAGGATATGGTATGAGTGGGAAGGATAAAGCTACAAATCATGTCAAGGTGTTTACATATTACATTTACATCACTTTAAGCTCATTTACATTTGAAGATCATAATTTAAGCGTCTAGGCTATAAACCTTACATTGCACCATTGTGCTACATTTGTACCCATATTTTTGAGTAACTTTACATTTTAAGAATTAGAGGCTTAAGTGTTTATATTTCACACTATTTGTTTTTAAGCCTTTGCCTTTGCACAATTACATACATTTGCCTAAGTACAGGCTTTACACATTTTAGAGCTACATAACTTCTCTAAAGCTATATACCTTAACATGATCAATAACTAGGGTAAGTGAAAGTGTTTGGGTTATGTATGTGGTGGAGGTTTAAGTGTTTAGCCTCAATTTAACCAATGAAAGCACATATCAAGGGATATGTTTTAAGGCTATTTAGTAGTTACGCACACACTCAAGCCCAAAATCATTTCTAAAAGATCCATCTACCAATGGAATACAAATCTCAAACAAGCAATCCACATGATGATGTTCTATAGCAATCAATGAAAGAAATTTGATGTACAATGAGATCACTAAAAATTAAGTATAAAATCGAAGAGTGTATGAGAGTAGAAACAAAACCCATAGATTTTCGCAATTTAGGCTTAGTATAGCTCACGGGTAGTCTGCCCTACTTTCCTAAGCTAAACAAGAATAGAGGTCTCATCCACCTCAACATCAAAAGATTGGCACTGTACATGCATATTTAAAGTGATGCACGGAGCTAAAAGCATACATGATATCTCTCAACCGGCATGCGAAAGAAAACAACTCAACATAGAGGCCAAAAATTCCAAAAACTGTCGAAATTTAAATTCGTCCAATGTCTGCTCTATGGTGCACATATTTAAAAGCACACAAAATATTTTGACAAAATTGTTACACCATAAAGTAGACATATAAATACACACTTTTCATCTAGAAACTATTTCAAAATTTGAAATGGAAAAGTAGGAAAATGGATGATGAAAACAGTGTATGTGCAGTTTTGCAAAAACAGGGCATTGCCCATGACCTTTGGTCGAAGAATTGATCATAAATTTTGAACCGCTGCCCAGAATTTTACGTTCTTTATATATTCAGAACCGTGACGAAAAATTGAAGAATGTGATGTGGACGGAATAATTTATCTCCTCACCAATAAGTACAGTTTTAAGGAAACATTTGTCTCAAAAATACTCAAAACATGGCAGTTTTTTTTTTTTTGCAAAGATTTGAAAATTTTCTAAACGTAACAAAAACAAACGTAGAAAAAAGAAAGTGTCCGCACCCCCAAATCTAAACTCAACAATGTCCTCAATGTTATTGAACTCATAAAATATGGACAATGCTTAGCAAGATTCAGAGATAAGAACACAACATTACAAAAGACTAAAAACAAAAACACATCAAATCCTAAGATCTAAGCACAATACAAATCCACTCTTAGATCTAAACAAAAATAAAAATCACAAACACAACAAATATAGCATTCCTATCATTAAGTGCATGGACGGTTTCCGCCCAAGTCGACAACTATTCCACAAGCACTCAAGTTTAAATAGAGGAATTACCTAGTGTCTGTGAACAACGCGTCCGTTGCCGCGCTACCATTTCACTTGATGAAATTGTTGCGGTGCTATAAGCGCACACTTTGTTCTTATGAGTCGTGCGGTCCATCCGACCTGAATTTGTTCGTTCCTAGCACAAGCTCAACTCAGAAACAATAAAATGCATATGCCATAAAGAAAAAGAAAATAAGAAAAGAAAAATCCTACCCGCATACATATATATATATCCGCAAAGCAATTAAATTTAAACATTTACAGAACTTAATCTAAAACAAGAAACAATCAATGCATAGCCACCTCCCCGGTAGTGGCACCATTTTGATGACTCGTTTTTTGCATCGTTTCCAAATCACGAGTATCAAAATATATCTATACTAAAAGTTCCTACGCAATGTGCTCTAAACTAGCAAAAGACTAGTAAAGCGGTAAGCGATGGTATCGTTCCTCAGGGAGGTGGTATCCGTCAACCAGATCTAGTTCTAGTGTTTGTTGAAAGCATGTAAATAGAATGTGGATAGGTGAGAATGGTGTGTGTGAGGTGTGTGCATAGTGCGGTGTGGAAGGAAAATAAAAAGAAAGTAAATTGAAAACAAACAAAAGAATATGAAAGGATGAGAATGGTGATTAAGTGTGAAATACAAAAAGGGTGGATAGGAGAGATGCAAGATAATGATCACACAATGGGCAACGAGTTCACCATACATAAGTGCACAATAGTGGTTGTTGGGCAATGAATGACATCTAATTAGTCAGGGGCTCGTTCTCACGATTAAGGGATTCTGAAACCAAATCATCTATTATTACAAATCAATCGTTGATTCCGGAATACCGAAATCCAATCATCACTCCCCAAAGGTCATAGATAGAGTAATGGTGTCTTAAGATCAAAGACACATTAAGCACCAGAACACAGAGCCAACATAAGCATTAAGCACTTCTAATTCAAGTTAAGGGCTTGTTCTCTCTATTGAGAGATTCAAGACACAAATCACTTCCCAAAGGTCATGGCAAGAGCAATTGCGTCTCTTGTCTCATCTAAGGGATTCAGAAACTCTTCTCACTCCCCAAAGGTCATGGCAAGGGCAAGTGTGCCTCCAATCCATACCATTATAGACATGAACATAAAGCCAAAACCTATTCTAGCATGGTCATGGATAAAACAAGTTTCATCTATTCTTCAAAGCTACGTGATTTCGGTCATACCCGGATTGGTCATCCTACGAGGTACAACCGAAACCCACAAACACTCAAATCCATCCATACAATGTATTTTGACATTCCAAAGACATACACACACAAAAGGGATATTTAATTACACTAAACCTACAATTGAGTTAAACTATTCCTAATCTCATCCATAAGCACATATCAATTTCCAATCTCCACACACATGCATTTCAAGACAAGAGATTACTCAATAATATCAAGAATAAATCAAAACCCAAATGAATATAACACAACACATAAATTAAGCACAAATACAAGTTCACAATATTTCCCAAGTGGGGATTACACATACAAGAAAACATGAAATACAAAGATTGAGATAAAGGAAACAAAACCCAAATGGAGAATCCCTCCAAAATATGACCATCTCCTTTGATCCATGCTTGGCATGAAATTGGTCCCAAGACCCACTCCTAATCTCTACAATCAACTCTCAAATGTGGGGAAGGATGGGTAGAAATGGTGTGGGAAAGCTTTCCATGGAGGAAAACCTCCATAGAAGCTCTTTGGAGCTCTCTTTCTCTCTTGGTTGATGAAGAAGATGAAATGGGAGATAAATGGGGAAGAGAAGGATCTTTTTTTTTAAGAATGAGGAGAAAGTGGTGTTTTTATAGTGAATGGAAGGTTTGGGGATGAATTGGGGTGAAATGATGAGTTTGCCCCTCTGAAATTCGTCAAAATCGGGCAATCAGGTGTAAATTGGTGTCTGAAATCAGTTGTTGGGAGCTGCAAAAATTTGGCCGCCGAAATTCATGTGTTTTCTGGTCCAAATCGGCTACTGGGAGCCGCCGGATTTTGGCCGTCAAATTGGTCTCCAACCACGCGCACCGTTACGAAAACGCGTATATCTCCCTCTGAAAAGCCAGGAATTGCGATCCGTAAAAACTGTTGGAAAGTAAACTTCTGGGGCATTCGAAAAATAGTTGGTACGAAACCCAGTTCCATCTGAGGAGGGAGATATGGCCCCTGAAATTTGAGTGTTCTGCATGAGCATTTTTACAATTTCAGCCCATCAACTTTTGGAAAATAGAGTTGACCTGTGCCGCGGTCTCTTTGTCGCGTTCTATCTCGTTGACGGATCCACTACGGAAACTTACCATGGGTGACCATAGATCTTGTCGTGGTTTGCTTTAACGGTAAGGCCGTGGCAACTCTGAAGACTTCTAATATATTCTCTTTTTAGCTCATTTTTCTTCCCAACTAATCTTTTATGCTCAAAACACCTGTTGTAGGGAATATGTACTTACACAAGGCTAAACAAACACTTATAAACAAAAATACGCCAAAAAAAGAGAACAAAAGCTAGGAAATGGGGACCTCAATTAGGTACAAATATCGTCCGATCAAACGACATGCCTAATATTCGCCCATAACTCATAGTAATTAATAACGTCTATAGCAGAAAAATAGATGAGAGAAAATCAATCAATCATAACACAAGATATACGTGGAAAACCCAAATCGGGTAAAAAACCACGGGCCGTTAGGAAGACAGAGAAAGTTTCACTATATGATAAATTATTATAACCATATACTCCAGGATTCTCTCTCACACCTCAACCCCAAATAATTGAGCCTTAACAAGTCCCCTAAGCTCACAACGAGCTTTACATCATGACTCTCAGCTCACAAAATACTCACAAGATCCTCACCAAGAACCCCCCCCCCCCCCCCCCCCCCAATATCCCTCCCCCGAATATCACCCACAGAATTCTTACTTGATCTACTAATATTCCCTTAGATACCTCCCCGGATATTCCCTTGGGTCTCTCATCTGGATCTCACCACTCTCTGATGTTACATAGTGTTTATTGACTCCACATAAAATAACCTAATTACAAGGTCTATTTATACTAGCTATAAGGAGTTTACGATAAAAGGAAATCCTACTCCTAAACAGACAAGAATTACTTGTTCCACATAAATACTATTTCCTATTTATGACAAGTTTTCTTTTTCAGGAGAAATCATTTTCCTTCAAGTACATGACTTTCCTATTCTTCATGAAGATAAACTTTTTTTTCTTTTTCAATAAGCACAAGAACTTCCAGAAGAATTACTTTCCTTTTCTGTTGAATATTTTCCGTTTCACGCATGCTTATGATTGACTACGGTTCCGGTCACGGTTAGCCACCCGCTCCTTACAACATTACAAGTCACCTGGAATACACCGCGTTTCCTTTAGGAATTCGATTCTTCAGTTCTTCTTCGGTCTTCAAATCTCTCTCAAACACCATCTCCAACTTCCAAACGTTATCCCATGTGTGCAGGAAGTTTCACATCAGTTGAATCTCATTTGGTTAATATCGGGTTCACTTGAGAATACGATCCAAAACCTAACATGATGTTGTTGGGATTTTTTGATGGATTCTGAGCTCAAGTAGGAGAGAAGTTGCGTAGAGAAAACCCTTGGTGATCAGGCAAGAGTGATAGCTCGCTTTTTGTATCGTTACCGAATTGCGATTATCAAAAGATATCTATATACTAAAAATCCTATTCAATGTGCTCTAAACTAACAAGAGACTAGTAAAGTGGAAAGCGAGGGTATCATTCCGCATGGAGGTTTTATCTGTCAACCGGATCTAGTTCTAGCGATTATTGAAAAGCATGTAAATAGAACGTAGAAAGGTGAGAATGGTGTGTGTGGGGTGTAAGCATAATGCGGTGTGGTGCGTGTAGAGAAAATGTAAAGAAAGTAAATAAAATAAAGGAGATATAAAGAGGTGAGAATGGTGATTCAAGTGAGAAATAAAAGGGTGGATAGGAGAGATGCATGATAATGATCACACAGGGGGCCTAAGCTTACCATACATAAGTGCACATAGGTGATTTTGGGCATTAAGAGCATTCAATTCAAGTTGGCGGCTTGTTCTCTCAATTAAGAGATTTGAAACACTAATCACTCCCCAAAAAGGTCATGGAAGAGCAATATGCCTCTAGTCTCTAATAAGGGATTCGAAACTCTAATCACTTCCCAAAAGGGTCATGGAAGAGCAATGTGCCTCTAATCCCTACCATTAAGCATATGAACATAAAGTCAAAACCTATCCTAGCACGGTCATGCATAAAACAAGTTTCATCTATTCTTAGGAACTAAGTGATTATGGTCATACCCGGATTGGTCATCCTTCGAGGTACAACCGAAACCCACATACACTCAAATCCATTCATACAATGCATTTTGACATTCCAAAGACATACACATACAAATGGGATATTTAATTACACTAATCCTACAATTGAATTAAACTACTCCTAATCCCATCCATAAGTACATATCAATTTCCAATCTCCACACACATGCATTTCAAGACAAGAGATTACTCAATAATATCAAGAATAAATCAAAACCCAATGAATATAAAACAACCAACATATATATTGAGCACAAATATAAGTTTACAATACTTCCCAAGTGGGGATTACAAATAAAAGAAAACATAAAATACAAGAGATTGAGATAAAGGAAACAAAACCCTTGAAGAATCCTCCAAAAGCTCCATCCATAGCTTGGCTCGAATTTGATCCAAAGACCACTCTTAATCTCTGCAATCAACTCTCAAATGTGGTGGGTGATGGATAGAAATTGATATGGAAAGCTTCTCTCTCTCTTATGAAATGAAGAAGATTAAGAAGAAGTGAAGAGCTGCTGTGTTTTTTTTGTGTCTCAAGGGAAGAAAAGAGTGTTTTTATAGTTAGAGAAAGTTTGGGGACGAAATGAGGTGCAAAAGGACCGTTTTGGCCCTTCCAGGCTCCGAGCCGAGCTTCCGGGGTGAGCAGAATGGTCGCCTAGAATGGTTCATTTGACTGCTGTGTGTTTGGGTAGAGGATAAGGTGAGTTAATGAGGCGAGTAGGGTTGGTCGCCTCGTAAGGTCGCCTCGCACACTGGTATGGAATCAGCTTCGCGCACAGTTGCGGAAATACGCATATCTCCCTCTAGAAAGCCTGGAATTGCCATCCATAAAAACCGCTAGCAAGTAGACTTCTGGGGCTTTCTAAATATATATGGAACTCGTCGTTGTTCGATCTAAGAAGGGAGATATGCCCCCCCAAAGTTGGGTGTTCTGCGCAAAGCCTCTGCCGCGGTCTGGTTTCTAACCTCGCGCATTGTTACAAAAACAATCATAACTCCCTTTAGAAAACCCGGAATTGTGATCCATAAAAACCGTCGGAAAGTACACTTCTTGGGCTTTCTACAAATAGGTGGTACAAAACCCAGTTCAATCGGAGGAGGGAGTTATGGACCCCGAAATTGTATGTTCTACATGGGCATTTTCCAATTTCAGCCTACTAACCTTTGGAAAACAGAGTTGACACGTGCCGCGGTCTCTATGTCACGTTCTAGCCCAATGAGGAATTCACCACAGAACTTTCCGCAGTTGACCAAGAATCATGTCGCGGTTTGGGTCGACGGCAAGGCCACGACAACTCTGAATAATTCTAATATATTCTCTTTTTAGCTCATTTTGCCTCCCAACTAATCTGTTCAGCTCAAAACCTTGAAATAGGGAATCTGTACTTACACAAGGCTCAACAAACAGTTATATAGAAAAATAAGCCCGAAAATGAGAACAAAAGCTAGGAAATGGGAACCTCAAATATGTACATTTATCGTCTGATCAAAGAGCTTCTCATTACTTGTTGTAATCCGGCTTTGCATTGACTCAACTACCTAAAATAAAAAACAAAAACACAAAGTAAAAACAAACAAAAAAAACTAACAAATATTTAAAAAATTAAACTACACAAGAAACCAAAACTCACACCCTCAAACCTAGCCTAAACATTGCAGACAATGAAAAGTATAAGTAAGAGAGATGAAAATTCTCAACATACAAACACAAACAACACAACGACACAACTAGAAGACTACCAAATATTTACACTAACACAATTATTAGCTAAAACTAGAAACAATTAACAAATAAGCCACTTCGCCGGTAGCGGTGCCAAAAACTTGATGTGATCTAAATTATTGTTGGGGAAAGTGCCCTAAGAACAAATGTTGTTAATCTTTTTGCTGAATTAATAAATAGATTTACATTTTATTTTATATTTGTGTACATTTAATGTTATTAATATTGTATTGATGACATAAAATTCCATGATTATTAAATGTAATATTAAACATAGTATATAAGATGTTATAAACATGAGGATTAGGTTTAAATATAATAATCTTAATTGTCCGTTATTAATAATTAAAGTTGGGATCTTTAATTAATTAAAATTACCAGTACGGTTCATTCCTATTAAGAATGGAATAGTCTTATCTGAACTGTTGATGTGGTAACATTAGAATGAAGGTACTTTGTATAATAAGATTATACAGGACGTGGACATGATAAATTGGAATCTTTAATAATCTCTGTTTTAAACAAAGTATTCTCATTTATCAAATCAGATTGTCATATATGGAACGATCTTAATCCTGAGAATTTAACAGACTCCTACTTATAGAGTTGTGTCTTTTGACTTACTCAGTATGGTTTGTTTATAATATCAAACCTAAACTTTGTATCTTGAAGACATAATAATATATTTAGCAGGGAATGATAATATACAAAATGGAATCCATCCCTTCTTAAATGAAGTTAGACAAATAGTTCCTTTGAGTAAATGATTCGGGTCTTGAACAATAGAGCACTAAATTTATGATAAGATCATAAATAATTGTTCATTAAAGAATCATCGGAACTCAAGGATAAAGATGTAAATGAGAGGTCAACGGATTTGAAACTAGCTCAAATTACGAACTGTTAATGGAGGATTGATCTATATGTAATGATTATATAAGTGGACTGATCGATTCCTATTCGAGTAATTAATTTTATAATGACAAGAGTGCAGTTCCAGCTTTTTAGTGGAATAATTCTGGAATTAATAAATCAGATAATTAATTAAAGAGTTTAATTAATTATTAAATATTTGTTGGAGCTTGAAATTATAGGTCCATATGTCCCCATAACACTGTATTGAACATTAAAGTATAAAAAAGCTTAGTGATTAATTTGGAATTAATCATCTATACATAAAGTAGTTTATGCATTGTTTAATTAATTGTGAATTAATTAAATATTAACCATTTTATTTAATTAGTTATGAATTAGTTAAATTTTATTTAAATAATATAATTATTTAAATATTTAATTGGATGACACAATGTGGTGGGACCACACTATAATTTTTGAAAACTAAACGGTGATAGTCACTGTGCAATTTTGAAAACAATAGATTAAAATTATCTGTTAAATTTTTTGGTTATTTGAATACTTAGATTATTTCAAATAAAATAATTTTTTTATAATTGGATTATTATATATTTAAATTTTGAATTTAAATTGAACAAATAAAGATAAGGATCACATGGATGTTTACCTTGTGTTGGCAAAATTGGCCAATGGATTTATCCTTTGGCAATTTTGAAATTTATATATTACGATAATAATTAAATAATTGTGATTTAATTATTATGATAAGGATTTTAGAAATTGTTTTTAAAATATTTAAATAAATTGTTTATTTTAATATTTAATTAGTATTATAATCAAATTAGGTTTCTAATTCTATAATGAAAACAAAAGTTACACGAGAGAAAAAGATTGATCTCGTGATCTCGTTTGTTATAGATGAATGAGGTTGTATTGGATACAATGACTTTAAAAAGTTTTTGTTTTTTGATTCTCTATCGATCACGTATACTCAATATCACTATAAAAAAATACTGAGAAGTCTTCTTGGGTTGGTGAACACTAGAAGACGAAAGAATTTTTTTTTTAATTATAAAAAAAACAGTACACGAAAAAGGAAACGAGAGATAGAGAATAAATATATATATATAAAAAATTTTCTAACTTAAAAGCCTCTAGAAAAATATTGTGAGAGAGTCTCTAAATACTTTTCTTGTTGTCTCATATGATGAGTACATAATTAGTACAGAAAATTCGAGAGTCATAATTATTCTGTAAAATACCGAGACTCCCACTCGTCCGTTCTTTAGTGTTGAAGATTCGGCGTGGAAGAACTTGGTTCGAGGGAATCACGAAGATTCTACGGTAGAACAATTTGGTTCGAGGGATTCACGAAGATTCTACAAGGGTAACGATTTCTTCCTTACTATTTATAATTAAATATTATAATCTATATAATCATAACGATCCGGCTAAAACGGTTTTATTTTTATAGATAAATTTTAAAAATCGGGCCCACCGCCTTTCCGATGCGCTGTGCTAATTTTGGTTTTCGGAACCAACAATTGGTATCAGAGCCACGTTGTAATTTATATTGATTTTAATATTAAAATTGATTCCGGTAGTAGGCACTTCACATTAAATGTGATTTAATGGTTATTTTTATTCATGTGATGAATGGTAAATAAAAATGATTTTTGGTCACTAATTATATGGTTCCATTGGATTTTATATTTTATCGCTTCTTCAATTTTTAGGTGAAAATTTGTAAACCCTATGGGTATAGGATTTTTTAATTGTAAATAGTGATATTGAAGCTGACGACGTTATCAACAAATCGATGAGATTGGATCGGATCCTAAAGGAAAATTACAACAAGACCATTTTTGTAATTTGATTTATTTTTGGGTTGTAATTTAAATATCTTAAGGAACTCGGCCAAAATTCATTTAGTTTTTATTTTGCGTTTTCATATTATATTTTATGCGATAACTATATAATATGTTCATGCATATAATATGTCATCGGAGTTAATAAGTGCCTACTGGAATTGTGATAACATGACATGCATTCATATTTGATTCTAAAAATTGTTTTAGATTAGAAACATGTTTCTCTGTTATTATTTTTAATAGTTAAATTTTTTTTAACATTAATGTAAGCTATTCATTATAAAGAGTTTATATTTATAGATAGCTTAAAACTTCATAATAAATTTGGATTTTAAGAAAATCCGGTCAATTTATTAGATGTAAATAAACATAAGACTAAGTTGATAATTTTAAAGAGTTTAATATTATCATAATTTAGAGCTTCTTAATAAATTTTTGTTTTTTTGTAGAAATCCAATAAATTTATTATGTGTAGATATGATCAACACAACAAACCTAGTAAATAAAAATTTGGTTAAATTTGTTTTAACATTTTTTTACTAGGATTATAAAATATTAGATGTTTTATAATTAAAATGCATCATATTCAAAATATTGAGTGGGAGAGAATAATATGACAATATTACCCATGGTCTCTATCATTAGTACAACACTGTGAGATTTAAATGGCGCATCGAGACGCTTTGATTTCGTCCTCCCTACGGAGGGTGTCCATTTGAGTCAATAGCAAGGATGTCTTCCAAGCAATAGGATTTTTAGATGTATTTCAAAATTGGCCTACCCTACGGCGGCAATTTTTGAGTTAAGTCGGAAAAATCTGAAATGGTAGGTTACACTCAAAGATGTTATTGAGTTAGTTAACTACAATCTTGACCAAATTCAACGGTGGTTAATAAAAGTTGAAAATATGAGATATTTTGAGTTAACTTTTATGAATTGAGAAAGTCTCAATTCAATTATCAAATACGTGACCTATCCTACGACGACACGTTATTTGTGAAAATTGAATTATCGTGGTAATTGAATAAATATTTTTTTATTGTATTTTTACACATGCATCATGCATTATGTTTAAATTACCAAATTTTATATATGTGATATATATATATATATATTATGGACACAAATTAAATGTAATTGATTGTTATATAATTTCAGCATGTCAAACATGACCAATCCAATAATCACGATACTCGCTACTGAAAAACTGACCGGTGAAAATTTTGTCAAATGGAAAAGTAACATGAACATCGTGCTTGTATGTGAAAACTTCAAGTTCGTCCTGACGGAGGATTGTCCTCCACGCCCTCACGCCAAGTCTTCAGCAAATGTTGCTGAGGCATATGATCATTGGCAAAATGCCAACAACAAAGCCCGATGCTACCTGTTAGCAGGCATGTCTGATGTGCTTAGAAGTAAGCACGAAGCGGTTGAAACCATGAAAGGAATTATGGATTCCCTACAGGCTATGTTTGGGCGCCCTTCTGAACAGTCTCGTCATGAGGCCGTAAAGGCAGTTATGAACGCCCGAATGAAAAAGGGTACTTCAGTCCGTGAGCATGTGCTCAAGATGATTGAACACATAAATGAGGCTGAAATAAATGGCGAACAAATCGACGAAGCCACACAAGTAAGGATGATTTTGGAAACCATATCCCCTAACTTCCTTCAGTTCAAGAGCAACTATTTCATGAACAAATTAAAATATAACATGACTCAGTTGCTCAACGAGCTTCAAACAGTCAAATCCATTTCGAATGAAAAAGAAGGTGAGGCAAATGTTGTCGAAGCCACAACTTCCTCTTCTGGAAAGTCTAATAAGAGAAAGAATAAAAATGGAGGAAGTGGTGAGTTGAAAAAGAAAAAGGGCAATAACAAGGCTAAGAAAAACAACAACAACAACAACAACAACAACAAAGAGAAGAGCTCTGACAAGCAGGCCAAGGGCAAATGTTTCCACTGTGGCATAGAAGGTCACTGGAAGAGGAACTGTAAAAAGTACCTCGAAGAGCTCAAGAATAAAAAGAAAGGTAAATCAGATTTACATGTTTTAGAAGCTTGTTTAGTTGAAAATGATAGGTCTCCCTGGATAGTTGATTCATGTGCGATTAACCATGTTTGTTGTTCTATGCAGATGCTTGATTTTGCAACAGAGCTGGCCGATGGGGACTACACGATAAGAGTGGGCAATGGGGCTATGGTGTCAGCAAAAGCAGTAAGAGAAGTGCGACTTCTTTTTAATAATAAATTTCTTGTTTTAAACAATGTTTATTATATTCCTGGTTTTAGGAGATATTTGATTTCCGTTTCGAGACTATATAAACAACTATTTCAGGTTTCTTTTGATAATAAAGTTGTTATTATTTCTAGAAAGGGTTTAAATATTTATTCTGAAATTTTAGATAATGGTCTCTATCTTTTAAGACCAACCCCTAATACACTGCTTAACACTGAAATGTTCAAAGTCGAACAACCAAAGTCTAAAAAGCAAAAGGTTTCTCCTGACGATAACACATACCTATGGCATCTTAGACTGGGTCATATAAACCTAAATAGGATTGAAAGACTGGTAAAGGAAGGTCCTTTACGAGAGCTAAAAGTTGGCACTCTTCTAGTTTGTGAATCTTGTTTGGAAGGTAAAATGACCAAACGTCCATTTTCGGCAAAAGGTCAAAGAGCCAAAGAACCTCTTGAGTTGATACATTCTGATGTGTGCGGTCCCATTAATGTACAAGAAATAGGAGGTTATAAATATTTCATCACTTTCATTGACCATTATTCTAGGTATGGTTATATTTAATTAATGCGAAGGAAATCTGAAACTTTTGGAAAGTTTAAGGAATTCCAAGCCGAGGCTGAAAAGTAATTAAATAGTTCGATTAAAACTCTTCGATCAGATCGAGGAGGCGAATACCTTGATATTGAATTCTTGGATCATTTAATCGAACATGGGATTTTATCCCAACTTGCTGCACCTAGGACACCGCAACAAAATGGTGTCGTAGAAAGAAGAAATAGAACATTGCTTGATATGGTGAGATCCATGTTGAGTTACTCATCATTACCCATGTCGTTCTGGGGATATGCTCTACTTCAGTATATATACTTAATTTAGTTCCATCTAAGTCTATACCTAAGACACCCTTAGAGTTGTGGAATGGTAGCAAAGTTAGTTTGCGACACATTCGCATATGGGGGTGTCCTGTACATATACTAAAAGGTAAGACTGGGAAGTTGGAACCTCGATCTGAAGTATGTATATTCGTAGGATATCCAAAGGGAATGAGAGGAGGTTTGTTTTATAGTCCTCAAGATAATAAAGTATTTGTATCAACAAATGTAACTTTTCTTGAAAATAACTATATGACAAACTTCAAACGTCGTAGTAAAGTTATACTTGAGGAGTTACTTTCTGACGAGATCAGACTAACAACGACAACTGTTGTCGAAAGAC
Source organism: Dipteronia sinensis (assembly GCA_033220585.1). Lineage (NCBI taxonomy): Eukaryota > Viridiplantae > Streptophyta > Magnoliopsida > Sapindales > Sapindaceae > Dipteronia > Dipteronia sinensis. Next base: position 35,552 of record JANJYJ010000059.1, read on the forward strand.
ACAGTGAGAAGACCACAAGTCAAAATCAAAATTATTTACCACCTCGTCGTAGTGGGAGGGTTGTGAGACAACCTATTCGCTATAGACAAATCGGAGAAACACAAGTTGCAATTTCTGATTATAGTAAAGATGATCCATTGACATATAGATGTGCAATGGAAGATTCTGACAATGAGAAATGGCAACAAGCGATGAATCTCGAGATGGACTCAATGTACTCCAACTCAGTCTGGAAACTTGTAGACCTTCCTGAAGGGGTTAAACCTGTCAGTTGTAAATGGATCTACAAGAGAAAGAGGGGAGTGGATGGGAAAGTGGAAACTTTCAAAGCTAGACTAGTGGCAAAGGGTTGACTATGAAGAGACTTTCTCTCCAGTAGCTATGCTCAAATCCATCTGCATACTCTTGTCCATTGCCGCATATTATGACTATGAAATATGGAAAATGGACATCAATACGGCTTTTCTTAATGGTCATCTTGAGGAAAGCATCTATATGCTGCAACCAGAGGGGTTCATTGCTAAAGGCCAAGAGCAAAAAGTTTGCCAGTTGCAAAAGTCCATATATGGACTTAATCAAGCTTCTCGATCTTGGAATATTAGATTTGATGAAGCGGTCAAATCATATGGATTTGATCAAAACGTTGATGAGCCTTGTGTCTACAAGTATATCAAAGAAAATAAGGTGGTCTTCTTAGTTCTTTATGTTGATGATATTCTTCTCATTGGGAATGATGTAGAATCTTTATCAAGTGTAAAGAAATGGCTAGCTAACCAACTCCAAATGAAAGATTTAGGAGAGGCAAGCTATGTTCTTGGGATCCAACTTATACGAGATGGTAAGAACAAGCTGTTAGCATTGTCTTAGGCATCGTATATTGATAAAGTGTTAATCAAGTATTTGATGCATAACTTAAAAAAAGGTAATCTGCCTTCTCGTTATGGAGTTACTTTTTCTAAAGAGCAGTGTCCTAAAACACCTTAAGAGGAAGAGAATATGAGACACATTCCCTATGCCTCTACAGTAGGCAGTCTTATGTATGCTATGTTATGTACTAGACCTGACATATGCTAGGTAGTGGGAGTGGTCAGCCGGTATCAATCTAACCCAGGATTAGATCATTGGGTAGCTGATCAGACGATATTTGTACCTAATTGAGGTCCCCATTTCATAGCTTTTGTTCTCGTTTACGGGTATATTTTTGTATATAAGTGTTTCTTGAGACTTGTGTAGGTACATATTCCCTACAATAAGGTGTTGAACGTAAAGATCAGTTTGGGAGGCAAAAATAAGCCAAAAAAGAATATATTAGAAGTATTCAGAGTTGTCGTGGTCTCGCCATTGACCCAAACCGCGACGTGATCCACGATCACCCATGGAAAGTTTCCATAGAGGATCTGTCATTGAACCAGAACACGACATAGAGACCACGGCACAGGTCAACTCTATTTTCCAAAAGTTGATGGGCTGAAATTGTAAAAATGCCCATACAGAACACTCAAATTTTGGGGGCCATATATCCCTCCAAAGATTGAATTGGGTTTTGTACCACCTATGTTTAGAAATCCCCAAAAGTCTACTTTCCATTGGTTTTTACCGATTGCAATTCCGGACTTTCTAGAGGGAGATATGCACGATTTCGTAACGGTGCGCGTGGCTGGAGACAAATTCCGTGGCTCCCAGCAGCCGATTTGGATCAAAAAACACATGAATTTCGGCGGCCAAATTTCTGCAGCTCCAACGGCCGATTTCAGCCGCTGATTTACACCTGATTGCCCGATTTTGACGAATTTCATAGGGGCAAACTCGTCATTTCACCCCAATTCATCCCCAAACCTTCCATTCACTATAAAAACACTACTTTCTCCTTATTCTAAAGAATCCTTCTCTTCCCCCATTTCTCTCCCATTTCATCTTCTTCATCAACAAGAGAGAGAAACAGCTCCAAAGAGCTTCCATGGAGGTTTTCCTCCATGGAAAGCTTTCCCACACTATTTCTACCCATCCTTCCCCATTTTCAAAGTTGATTGCAGAGATTAGGAGTGGGTCTTGGGACCAATTTCGAGCCAAGCATGGATCAACGGAGATGGGCACATTTTGGAGGGATTCTCCATTTGGGTTTTGTTTCCTTTATCTCAATCTTTGTATTTCATGTTTTCTTTTTTGTGTAATCCCCACTTGGGAAATATTGTAAACATATATTTGTGCTCAATATATGTGTTGTGTTATATTCATTTGGGTTTTGATTTGTTCTTGATATTATTGAGTAATCTCTTATCTAGAAATGCATGTGTGTGGAGATTAGAAATTGATATGTACTTATGAATGGGATTATGAGTAGTTTAATTTAATTATAGGAGTAGTTGTAATTAAATATCCCATTTGTGTGTATATGTCTTTGAAATGTCAAAATGCATTGTATGGATGGATTTGAGTGTTTGTGGGTTTCGGTTGTACCTCGAAGGATGACCAATCCAGGTATGACCGGAATCACTTAGCTCCGAAGAATAGATGAAACTTGTTTTATGCATGACCATACTCGAATAGGTTTTGGCTTTATGTTCATGTCCATAATAGTAGGGATTGGAGGCACACTTGCTCTTGCCATGACCATTGGGGAGTGAGAAGTGTTTCCGAATCCCTTAGATGAGACAAGAGGCGCAATTTCTCTTGCCATAACCTTTGGGGAGTGATTTGTGTCTCGAATATCTCAATAGAGAGAACAAGCCCTTAACTTGAATTAGAGTGCTTAATGCTTAGGTTGGCTCTATGTTCTAGTGCTTAACGTGTCTTTGATCTTAAGACACCATTGCTTTATCCATGACCTTTGGGGAGTGATGATTTGATTTCGGTATTCTAGAATCAACGAATGATTCATAATAATAGATGATTTGGTTTCGGAATCCCTTAATCGTGAGAACAAGCCCCTAACTAATTAGATGTCATTCATTGCCCAACAACCACTATTGTGCACTTATGTATGGTGAACATGTTACCCGTTGTGTGATCATTATCTTGTATCTCTCCGATCCACCATTTTATTTGTCACATTAAACACCACCCTCACATTTCCATATTCTTTTGTTTGTTTTCAATTTACTTTCTTTTCATTTTCCTTCCACACCGCACTATGCACACACCTCACACACAACATTCTCACCTATCCACATTCTATTTACATGCTTTCAATAAACACTAGAACTAGACCCGGTTGACGGATACCACCTCCCTGCGGAACGATACCCTCGCTTACCGTTTTACTAGTCTTTTGCTAGTTTGTAGCACATTACGTAGGAACTATTAGTATAGATATCTTTTGATACTCACAATTTGGAAAGGACCCAAAAAAGTGAGTCATCAGTAGCGGTCAAACACATTCTCAAGTATCTTAGGAGAACGAGAGACTATATGCTAGTATACTCTGGTAGGGATTTGATTCCTATAGGCTACACTGATTCTGATTTTCAATCAGACAAATATAGTCGAAAGTCGACATCTGGATCAGTGTTTACCATTGGTGGAAGAGCCATAGTTTGGAGAAGCATCAAGCAATCTTGCATTGCTGATTCCACTATGGAGGCTGAATACATGGCAGCATGTGAAGCAGCTAAAGAAGCAGTCTGGCTCCAAAAGTTTTTGTCTGATCTAGAAGTTGTTCCAGGTATGGAAAAACCCATGACACTATATTGTGACAACAGTAGAGCCGTGGCTAATTCGAAAGAACCAAGAAGCCACAAACGAGGAAAGCATATAGAGCGAAAATATCACCTAATTAGGGAGATTGTACATCGTGGGGATGTGTCTGTTCTGAAGATTAGATCTGAAGACAACCTTGCAGATCCCTTCATAAAGACTCTGCCAGAGTTTTGAAGGCCATCTAGAAGGACTAGGATTAAAGGACATGTCTCATTTGCTTTACGGCAAGTGGGAGATTGTTGGGGAAAGTGCCCTAAGAACAAATGTTGTTAATCTTTTTGCTGAATTAATAAATAGATTTATATTTTATTTTATATTTGTGTACATTTAATATTATTAATATTGTATTGATGACTTAAAATTCCATGATTATTAAATGTAATATTAAACATAGTATACAAGATGTTATATACATGAGGATTATGTTTAAATATAATAATCTTAATTGTCCGTTATTAATAATTAAAGTTGGATCTTTAAAGTTGAAATTATAGGTCCATGTGTCCCCATGCCATCTCCATAACACTGTATTGAACATTAAGGTATAAAGATGCTTAGTGATTAATTTGGAATTAATCATCTATACATAAAGTAGTTTATGTATTGTTTAATTAATTGTGAATTAACTAAATATTAACCGTTTTATTTAATTAGTTATGAATTGGTTAAATGTTATTTAAATAATATGATTATTTAAATATTTAATTGGATGACATAGTGTGGTGGGACCACACTGTAATTTTTGAAAACTACACGATGATAGTGATTCTCTACACTGAAGGTCTTTTACCCAGTCCTGTTTCACAAGATGAGAAATTCGTCTGGTAATGGATTTATTTCGTCTGAAAATATTGTAAGGATTGAGAAGAGGTAAAGCAGTTTCAGAGATTTGAGCGGAATCAGGGATGTGTGTATATTCAACAAGGTTTTGTATTTTGTTGGACTGGGTTCGTCGAACAGAAGGAGGTAAGGACACAGAAGAAGAGAGGCGATGAGGAGTTATTTCAGAGGATGAGGAAGTCATATTGGAGAAATCGTCCTACTTTATATTGACTCTATCGGACTTCTACAACAGCCTAACTCTTATACACTCTCAGCTGTCCAAGAGCACAGAGGCTCTGATACCATGGCGGTGGCAGAGAGCCTTACACAGTCTCTCTATGGCACTTAGCGATGTATATTTCCCTAAAGCGGCAACCCTAGCCTGGACGGGACACAAAAGCTATCGGACATACTAGAGACTGATAGGATCTTGAGCCAGTGGATCAATATCATCTTTCTGATGTGCAAGATCCTCAAGTAGAGGCAAGCACAGAGCATACTAAGACAATATTACAGGCTGAGAGCCTTCTGATAGAGCAATATAAAGAAGGAAGAAGAAGAGGATTTAGCTAGACATGATAAACAGAACAGAAGTTTTTTATTTCTTTTTCGATCTGCCTTACAAGAGAGACCCGAGTTCCTTTTATAGAGGAAGGAGAGACAAGTCGGGATAAGTTAGAGCCGACAGTCGATTAAAGCAAACAGGGCCTAAACAGGTGGCCGACATTAACAAAAGCAAACAGAGCCAGCCTAAACAGGTGGCCGACATTAACAAAAGACATGTGGCCTATTTACAAAAGCAAACAAAAAGGAACAGGGCCTAGACAGGTGGTCGTCATTAACAAAAGAAAACAGGGCCGAAACAGGTGGCCTATATTCACAAAAGCAAACAAAAGTAAACAGGAGGCGGGGTCCACCAGGGGTAGCTGAAGGACGACGAACTATGGGCTATGAAGATTACAATTGGCATGGTTTTCGTCATCTGAGTCTTGGGCACCACAAATGAAACAAGGGCCAGGTGTCCATAGCCAAAGGGTCTTGGGAATCAAGCAGGAAGGAATCCTGGAAAGGATGCCAACTCAAGGAGGGATCTCGGGGCACACCAGGAAGGATGAAGGGTTCAGGAATGGAGATCCTATTGACGTCGAGCAAGAAGTTCAGAAGAGCAGTTCGTAGAGTTTTGGGATAAGAGGTTGGGTAGTCAAAAGTAGTCTGCCATTCATAGCTAATATTGGAGGACCACAGTAGCTTCTGTTGAGGATTGGAGCGGTAGGGCCGGTGGAGAATCCATATACAGGATACGGAGGCAGCTGAGTCAGGATCTAACTTCCAAAGGTTGTACTGACCCATGAGTTTGGTCAGTTCAGATTTCCAGACTGATAAAGGGTTAAACCACTGGAGGAAAGAGAGAAACAGGGTACGGTGAGGAGAGGGAGTCTGGATCAGGGCATATGTGGCCTGGAGAGGGAAGACAAAGGCATGGTGATGGAGGATGGACAAACACCATAAATACCAGAGAACTTGGGGAGAAAAATAGTAGACTGGAGGCATGACAAAAGGATCCAGAAAAGGCCTGGAAGGGTTAGAAAGGACATGACGGATCCCTTGCTGTTTGAGCTGGAGTAAGTAGATAGGAAGATATGTGTGGGCAAAGGTCTGCATCTGGAGAAGAGAAGGTTGTTGACCTGGGGGAACTTGAGAAAGAAGTTCTGGAGGAAAATCCCTGACCGGAGGGAAGGATGAGGGAGAAACGGAAGAGGATGAAGCTGAGGAAGATGCGGAGCTGGCCATCAGGACAAGGGGAATTCTGTAGAAGAGGAGTGACAAGATGAACTGGTGGAGGACGTGAGAGCATATCTGCATTTATATTGTGTTCGCCTTTCACGTGCCGCACAGTAAAATCATAGCGAGCAAACCAATCTTTGAGTCGTAATAGTTGAGGATTGGGAGGTATCTTGTTTCGAAACTCGAGAACTTTAGGAAAAGAGGAGTTATCCATTTCGACTGTAAAGTTCTTTGTCCGGAGGTAGAAGTCAAACTTTTGGATGGCATATTTGACTGCTAAGATCTTTTTGTAGACAGTGTGATAATGTTTCTGTGCTTCTTTGAATTGTCCACTTGCATGACCACAATAATGGCGTTGGCCGAGCCTATCTTTAATTAAGATAACACCCCAATAATGATCGCTGGCATCTGTCTGGAGGATGAGCTGTCCCGTGGATGGAATGGTAAGAGCAGGAGGAGACTGGGCCACTTTCTTGAGGTGGCTCACAGCAGAGGTGTGGGTGTGGTCCCACAAAGGGGGATTTTTCTTCAGAAGAGCGGATAGCCTGGATGTGTAGAGACTAACTTTAGGGATGAAATTTCTGATAAAATTAACGATCCAAAGGAATTGTTGGACTTGTTTGTAAGTGAGCTGAGAATCCGGGAAATCAAGGAGTTGGGATGCCAGGTGGGGACCAGGGTGGTACTGTCCATTGGCAATGTGCATGCCAAGGAAGTCGATCTCAGATTGACCAACTGAACTCTTTTTATCAGAAAGCATGATACCATATTTAAGAACAATATCGTGGAAGGTCTGAAGGAGGTGAGAATGAGACTGTTTGTCAGAAGAAGACAGAAGGATATCATCAATGTAGATGAGGGCTGAATGGAGCAAAGGATGAAAGATCCGGGTCACGGCTTTCTGGAAGAGTGAAGGGGCGGTTTTAAGCCTGAAAGGGAGGACCTTCCATTGGTAGTGAGCATTGGGGAGACAGAAGGCGGTCTTATGACGATCATCAGGATGGATGCCAATTTGCCAGAAAGCACCTTTGAGATCAAATTTGGAGAAAATGGTAGCACCGGGAAGCTGAGAGAACAGAGTGGAGGTCTTGGGGACTGGAAATTTGTCATCTCTAAGGAAGAGATTCAGAGGCTTGTAGTCGATCACCAGTCTTTTCTTTCCACGTGTCAGTTCGGATCTTTTTTCAACATAAAAGGCCTGGCAGGCCCATTGAGACGAAGTGGGCTCAATGAGACCTTGGCTGAGTAGCTCGGCACATTCAGCAGAGGCTAACTGGAGGTCAGAAGGTGACATGCCTGTGTGGGTGGCCTTAGTAGGGTTGACGTCTTCGTTGAGCTTGAAAGGGAGGTGGACGAAGAAGTCAGAATTCTTCCATAGAGGAGAAGGGTGGTGAAACTCAGTATGACTATTAGTGCAGAATTGGAGAAGCTTTTGCTGAATATCCTGGAAAGGAGGCTGGAGAGCAGACAGCGGGAAAACTTTGTGGAGAGGGGAAAAGGGTTTAAAATCACGTTTGTAACGCACACCGGACGGGAGAATACAGAGAGAGTTACATTGGCAGTAAACATCCCAACCTATGAGGATATCTTTTTCAGGTAAGGGTGTACCGAGGACTTGGGCCCAGACGGTGTAGGACGGGAAGAGCTTTATACCAACCTTAGATTTTGAAATGAGATTGGTGGTAAAGATTTTGCCATCGGCAGCCTTGAAGTAACGGGTATGCGGTTTCCAACTGTCAGGAGGAAGGATGGCGGGTTCATCATTGTGGTATGAGAACCAGTGTCAAAATAAGCGATAACATCAATGGGTTTGGCATATTTATCGGGCAAAATTTGAATAGGAACCTGGGGGCCTAAGGAGGTTTCTGTAGAGGCTGCTTGGTAAGAACTGTAAGTCGGGCTGGACTCTGGGTCAGAGGAGCCAAAGTCAGAGCTGTCAGAGAGATGGAGGACAAAAATTGTACTCTAATCAGCAACTTCTTGCTCAGAGAAGATGGACTCAACATCAGCATCTGAAGGAATATTATCAGCAATGGAAGCCAGCTGCTGGACAAGCTTGGCAGACTTAGCTTTCTTGTTCGGGCATTGTCTGGCAAAATGACCTGGCTGGCCGCAAACAAAACATTTGGAGGATTTGTTCTGGGCTCGAGAGGACTTTCGTTTGAAGTATTTGAACTTCTTTGTCTTAGATTTTGAAGATTTGCCAGAACGGGACTTGAAAGGACGGTAGTGGTTCTTCTTTTTGGATTTGCAAAAGCATTGATCTTTGTCTTTGCATTTAATATGAAGAGAGGGCTGTTTGCACTGGCCTTCATATTTCTTTCCTTCTCGAAGCATTTTGGAGAAGATCTTTTGGGTGGCACAGAGTTTGTCGAGAGCTCCAAGTGTGAACATGTGTATTTCTCCCAAAGTGATATCATTAAAAGGTCGACCAGACGTATCAATTCGACGCTGGAGTTCTTCTTGGAGTTCGGTGGGGAGAGAGTTGACGTACACATGTTTGAGACTTTGGTCATTAATACCACCAAGGATGTGGTATCGGCCGGACATACGTTTGTAGTGGTATTCAACATCTTTTTTCCGTAAGGAACAACAACGCATGTCAAAGAATTCTTGGCGAGCCTGTTTGTAATATTGGTTGGGATCCCCGAGAAACTCGCGGAAGAGAATTCCCATGGCATGGGCAGTGGATTGGGCCCGAACAAACTGGAGCTGCCGGTATTCACCCAAGGCTTGGTACCAATCATGGAGAGAACCAGTAAAGCGAGAAACAAATTCTCGGAGGATAGCTTCAAGGGTTTGTTCGGACTTGGCCATTTGTAAATCGAGCCAAGCACTCATCTCAGAGATTTTCTTCCTCCATGTGTCAGGAGAAGAGTCATCAAGTTGGAACCAAGGGCCATTGGTAGGCCTGGACTTAGGGGCTTGAGGAGGTGGAGGCGGAGGAACATCAAGAGGTTCTTCGACAATAGGAGTAGTGCCTGTAGGACCAGTAGAACTATCACCAGAAGAGTCGTAGGTTTGGTCCGAAGGGTCTGCTCTGGAAGCCATAAAGGCCTGAGTAGGATCCGGTATGTCTGGAGAAGAAGACATGTGGAACGGAGATCCCAAAGAGGAATGAGACTCTGAAGAGGATGAAAGAGAGTCTGAGGCCATTGTGGCGGATGGAGAGGACCTAGGAGATGCATAGAAGGCTGGTTTGTATTGAGCAGGGCTTTTATCCTTACGGGAACGAGAACTTGAAGCAGTAGAGGACTGAGGCTTAGACTTTGAGGTTTCTTTCGGAAGAGGATACTTCCGAAACAGTTCTCCGGTAGACTTAAAGTAATGCGAATAGTCTGGGGACCTTGCAGGAGAAGGAGGAGGAGAGGCCGAAAATCCCATGGAATGGGGATGAGACATTCTGGGCTGATATGGACGCAGCTTAGAATATGCCTGATCTTTTTGTAATTGATCTAGTTGAGCTCTGAGCTGTCGAATTTCTTTTTCCTTCCTATCAAACTTGGAACCATGGTAACCAAGGTTGATGTAGTAGTGGAGGTCTGCATCCAGTTTAGCAATTCGAGACTGGAGATCAGAAAACATCTGTCGAAAAGTGGAATCCATGCTATGAAGCCGATTCTCATGTTGGGAGACATGATGAGAGACTCGGTCAATTTTCTGATCGATAGAACTCAGGACTCGATTTTGGATTTTGGCATTATGGGATTGCCAGTTGAGAACTTGTTCAGCATGAGAGGGATGCTTAACAGAACCATTAGGTAAGACCTCAGTGGTTTGGACATAAGGTCTGGAGAACCGTGTCTTCTCAGGATTAGAAGTGGGTTCTAAAGGAGGGAATTCTTGGTCATAGCTGGAGGCCATGAAACACTGAATCGGTTGTGAAACAGGACTGGGTAAAAGACCTTCAGTGTAGAGAATATGTAATGCTCTGTCATATATGGGAAGAGGTGGTGAAGAGACAGGTAGTAAACCTACCCAGGGACTATCTGGGTCATCGGGAGAATTTCAAATAAAATAATTTTTTTATAATTGGATTATTATATATTTAAATTTTGAATTTAAATTGAACAGATAAAGATAAGGATCACATGGATGTTTACCTTGTGTTGGCAAAATTTGTCAATGGATTTATCCTTTGGCAATTTCGAAATTTATATATTATGATAATAATTAAATAATTGTAATTTAATTATTATGATAAGGATTTTCGAAATTTTTTTAAATATTTAAATGAATTGTTTATTTTAATATTTAATTAGTATTATAATCTAATTAGGTTTCTAATTCTATAATGAAAACAAAAGTTACACGAGAGAAAAAGATTGATCTCGTGCTCTCGTTTGTTATAGATGAATGAGGTTGTATTGGATACAATGACTTTAAAAATGTTTTTTTTTTATTCTCTATCGATCACGTGCACTCAACATCACTATAAAAAAATACTAAGAAGTCTTCTTGGGTTGGTGAACACCGGAAGACGAAAGAATTTTTTTTTTATTTATTAAAAAAATAGTACAAGAAAAAGGAAACGAGAAATAAAGAATATATATATATATATATTTATATATAATTTTTTCTAACTTAAAAGCCTCTAGAAAAATATTGTGAGAAAGTTTATAAATACTTTTCTTGTTGTCTCATATGATGAGTACATAATTAGTACATAAAATTCGAGAGTCGTAATTATTCTGTTAAATACCGAGACGTCCACTCGTCCGTTCTTTGGTGTTGAAGATTCGGCGTGGAAGAACTTTGTTCGAGGGAATCACAAAGATTCTACGGTAGAACAATTTTGTTCGAGGGATTCGCGAAGATCCTACAAGAGTAACAATTTCTTCCTTACTATTTATAATTAAATATTATAATCTATATAATCACAACGATCCGGCTAAAACGGTTTTGTTTTTATAGAAAAATTTTAAAAATCAGGCCCACCGCCTTTCCGCTGCGCTGTGATAATTTTGGTTTTCGGAACCAACAAGGCACACGGTTTATCTCGTAAGTGCATGAATCGTTAGAAGATTTGTATAGAGGCAAATACGATTCGTTCCATGGGGAAGTGTAATTCATCAACTATTCCTAACTTAAATGAATGGGAAACGATTTAAGGAGGGTTTGTGCAGTAAATGTAAATATTTCTAGAAATAATAAACTATATACAATGATATTAAGCTAAAATAAATTTAGGATATTTAATGGATTGGAGAGATGCAAGAGATATTGTTACACTAAGTAAATGACAACTCCAAAACATTCACACAAATTCATACAAACATGCTCATTAATGTTGAAAGTCGTGTTCACTTAATCTTCACCAATATTCTCTTTTGAGCAACAAAGAATATACTCACATGCAACAATAATCTAACTTTCAATGACTTTTAGAAATACACACGAAATCATTAAAAATAATGATACACATTTAGCGACTATACATGCAAGCTCGCATATTTCTATCTTACTCAACATGTAGTGGACATTTAATCTAGCACGTTGTGTGTGTCACCTTTCGGTCCTTTACATAAACAAAATTTATTCAAGTGATAGCTAATCCACATAAAAGCATTGCGAACTTAAATATCCACAAAAGAATCAACAAACATATTTAATAAAAATGGAAATAGTGTTAGGTTTACATCATATCCCTAGTGGTGATAATACACATCAAAGAGTAATAAAAGAGAGATAAGAGTTATAAATGAAAGAACTGATCCGCCACTGGGATTCAAACTCGGGTCTCTACGGTTGTCAACCGGTTGTCCTAACCAACTAGATGATAATGGAGAGCCTCCCATCTTCTTTAGTGCACAACTCACTCATAGACAAGAATGCTCCCTCATTTTCTCTCTATCTCTCTAAGATGGGTGGAATGAAGTGATGTATGGTGATGGTGGTGTGCACCACCAATGAGGATGACCTCCTTGGTGGCTTGAAAGCTCCTCTCCTCACTTCTTAATGTTGGGTCTTCAAGAGTGGCTCAAAGATTGGATGGTAGGTTGGATTTTGGATGGGAGTTGGTATTTATGTGTTTTTAGATGGGGGGATGGTTATTTGGGCATTAAAATGGAAGGTATTTATAAGAGAGGCCATTTTAGTGCAAAACCTCGTCCTTTGGATGAGTTGGACATGGGTCCAGGCGACTTGGTGGCAAGTCGCTTTGGAGGTCACTTAGGTCACTAAAAAGAAAATTTCAACTTGATGCACCAGTTATTAAACCGGGCATAACTTCCTTTAGAAATATCAGAATCATAAGTATAAATTTTTCTGAAAAATAGACATCCGAGGATTTTTGAAAAAAGTGGCTCGAAACCCAATTCAGTTTTAAGAGGAAGTTATGGCCTCCGTAAGATGGACGTTCAGCATAAGCCTTTACAATTTCAGCCCATTTTAGCCTCAAAATCTCTTCCATTAAGATCTAACACCTTATTTAGTGATGAAAACCTATATAAGCTAAATAAACATATTAAATACCAAAAAAGCCTAAGAAAAGAGCGAAAACAATAGGAAATGGGAGGCTGAATTTACATACAGAAGGGCCTTAACATGCCTTTCAATAGAACAATCTTGCTTAAGCTTCAATTTAAATAACCATTTACAACCGATAACATTATGATGGGATGGAGGTGGAACCAAATATTAAGTGTGATTTTTATGCAGAGCTTTGTACTCCATATCCATTGCTTGTTTCCATTCTAGGCTTAGAAGTGCTTGTGCGACAGTTGATAGTTCAGTCTGAGCTAAATTTGAAGCTACAACCTTTTCAGAGATCCATACTTTAGGTTTGAAAACACCTACCCTGAACCCATGATTCAATGTTTGTTTGAAGTTGTGGTGGCACTACAAGAAATTTGGACTTTTATCACGGAACATTTACTACGAGCATCCTAGGCCTGTGTTAGATGAGCAATAACGATCACGGGCCTTTAAAAGCCCGTGGTTAATATTCAATTAAAAACGTTTCCATCACGAGCCTTTAAATGCCCGTTGTTGATAATTTTTAATTACAACGGGCATCTAACTGCCCGTATTGGATACGGTAATTACTACAAACCTTGTATGTCCGTGGTAATTGTTATGATATATATTTGAAAGCAAAACAAAATCCCTAAATTTGAAGTTTACGAAATCTAAAAACCCTAAGCTCACTATATCTCTCTATTGCGATTCTGAACAAATGGAAGACCTCAACGAAGTTCGACTTTCTCTTCCTCGTCGCCGCTGGAGTTTTCCTTTCTCAGTGTCGATTAAAACCAAGACCTGTAACCGCGAACAAGAGTTTTCTTCATCCTTCAGTTCCTATTTTGGTGTCAGGTTCTTTGAAGAAAAGATGCTTGGATTTTGTTTTTCAAGTTGGATCAGGTACATTTTCAACTTTCCACTTGATTTTTTATTTTGGGTTTTCTAATATGTGATGCTTTTGGGGGGGGGGGGGGGTGGTTTGGCATCTGGGTGCTTGATTATGTGATTTTGGCTTTGGGTCTTGATTTTTGGCTTTCTGGGTTTTGTGATTTTGGGCAACTATTTTCTCTTTTATTCATTCTAATAAATTCTTTCATTTTTTAGTTTTCTGACCACTAAGATTTTGCTTTAAAAAATCAAGAATTTTTACTCTTATATTTGTTTGTATTGGGAGTTTTTACTTGTGATTTCTCTTTTATTCTCCAATTCGCTTTCGTGTAGAGATCAAGGAAAATGTGAAGATTTTGCTAGTAATATTTGGCTGATTAATCTGCGTTTTGACCTCAAATTTCATAGCCCTGTGATTTGTTTGCTTCGATAGCTTTGCTTTTGTTATGAAGTTTCGACGGAATTGGAATTCTTCTAATCAAGGTTTTTTCAGTCTCTCTATATTTATATGTAATTTATATGCATGTATGTTATTAATATAAGTGTGTATTTGGACAAGCAATGCATGCATGTGGTGAAAAAACTAAATAATTTTTTGATTTTGAAGTAGTGATTTGTAGGGACTTGAATAGTAACTTTGATGGGGAAAGACAATGATTCGAAACGGGTATGTTCTTTAACAAGTCTCAAAATCGGGTATATATATATATAAAAAATTTTTGTTTTCTACAATTACTATTACATTGATGACAGTGTTGATAATATTATGTTGTATGTGTTTTTCCAATAAGAGTCATCTACTTTGAATTAGACATGACGGCGGTTCGGTTCGAACCGGAGAACAGAACCGGAACCGCCGTCAGAAAATCGGAACCGGACCGGAACCGGTCCGGGCCGGTTCCTGTTCCGGTTCGCTTCAACGAAGAACCGGGCGGTTCGAACCGGACCATAACCGGCGGTTCTGGTCCGGTTCGAACGCCCGGTTCTTCTTTTAAATATATATATATTTTTTAAATAACCGTTGGAGGCCAACGGTCCGCTGACGTCAGCAGGCCGTTGGGCCTCCAACAGTTCATGTTTTTTTTTTTAAATTTTCTTTTCTATAAATACCCCTACCCCTCCATTCATTTTTCCTCACCCCAATTTCCTCAATTCTCTCTAATTCTCAATTCTCTCTAAACTTTCAATTCTCCAAGTCTCAATTCTCAAACTCCAAGTCTCCAAGTTTCCAATTTATATTATTTGCAATTACTAAGTTAGTAAGTTTCCAATTTATTTTATTTACAACTACTTAGTTTCTAATTTTATTTTATTTGCAATATTTCTTATTTCAAATTTATTTAATTTGCAATTAGTCAATTACTAAGTTTCCAATATCATTTATTTACAATCTATTTTATTTGCTATATATTCCAATTTATTTTATTTGCAATTTATTTTATATCCAATTTATTTTATTTGCAAATTGCAATTACTAACTACTAAGTTTCTAATTTTCTTCCAAATTTATTTCCAACCATTTAATTATTTTTTAAATCAATTTTTTAATATTTTTTGTTCAAGGAATTTTACAATTCAATTTTTAAAATGGCAAGTGGAAGTGGTGACGCTCCTAAACGCTCCATTTCAATGAAAGGTAAGGGTCGTATGACGGATAATCTCGGTTATGACGACCGTGCCTATCACGAGTATCTACAATAACAAGTCTATGCTGAAGACTTAGGCCTAAACTTTCCTCATTCTCATCCCTCTCTTAGAATTTCTGAACCCGATCTCAATGTCACCCCCATTTTGACAAGCCAATCAGAAAATATGCCTGATCTTGGCCATGATGGTGATGAGCATGATGACCCTGATCCCAACCCACATCAAGATTTTGATTTTTATCCACAGATGGAAGAAAAGTTACCGAAGTAGGTCAAATCTGATCTATTCGTACTCCATATGAAGAAAGTTACGAATGAAGATGGAAACACAGTACTGATTTGCAATTACTGACAAAAAAGTATTTAAATGGCACAAATGTAGAGGATATGGCTCATATCGGAAGCATATAACGAACTCACATCCAGATGCACAGGCCAAATCGAGTTCACAATCTCAAATTCCCAGGTACGCTACCCCTAACCAACAATTATTGAAATATAGTGATGCAAAAAATAGAGAAGAATTAGCTAGAATGGTTGCAGAAGAACACTTACCATTTAGTTTTGGTGAAAAAGTTGGTTTTAATAATTATTGTCAACGAGTATTAAATCCTGCTGCATGTCGTGTTCCTAGAACCACGCTCACAGAAGCACTTGAAAACATTTATGAAAAAGAAAAGAAAATGTTGGAAATTTTTTTTGAAAAATATAATGGTCGTGTTTCCGTATGTGCCGACATATGGAGTGATCATTGGCGAATGCATTCATACATAGGTGTCACTTGCCATTATATGGATAATGCATGGGCTATCCAAAAAAGAATTCTTGCATTTAGAGTTTTTGATGAAAAACATACTGCTGCTAATATTTTTAGACATCTTAGAATTATTTTCACAGAGTATAAAATTGAGAACAAAATTTTTGCAATTGGTTTTGATAATGCTTCTAACAATACCGCTGCTATTCCTGCTTTAATTGAATTATGCAAACCTTATCTTGGTGGTAAATTTTTTCATCAAAGATGTGCATGCCATGTTTTCAATTTATGTGTTCAAAAAGGATTAAAAACTCTTGAACAGTTTATTCAACCTATTAAAGATGCCCTCTATTTTTTGTGGAAACATCCTTCTGTAATGAAATTATGGGCAGCATATTGTAAACAAAATGGTAAGCGTGCCATTAGATTTCCTCGTGATGTTCCAACTCGTTGGAATTCTACTTATAAATTGCTGGCTAGAAGTTATGAATATAGGGATTTATTAGTTACTTTTATTCAATATCATGTTAGTCACATTAATCTTTATCAAAGTCATTGGGATGCTTGTAGCAATGTTTGTGGTTTGTTAAAAGTTTTTTATACTGCTACTAACAATTTATCTGGTGTTTATTATCCTACAACTAATTTATTTATTATTGAGAGTCTTAATATTGCTGGTGCATTTGCTCATTGTGAATCCGACTCAGAATTACATGAGTCTGTTACTGCTATGAAGGATAAATGGTTAGAATATTATAAGGAGTTTCCAAATATTTATTTGATTGCATTGTGTTTTGATCCACGTTGTAGATTAGAAAGTTTGCCTGATTATCTTTCTGTTTATTATGAACAAGGTTTAAAAATAGATTATGATGTTGATATGTGTTGTGCTAGGGTTAAGACATTATTGTATGAATTATATGATGAATATATTAAAGTTTACGGTCCATCACTGAACATAGATGTTCCACAAACTCAAAATGTATCTCGTTCATCATCATCATCCTCTTCATTTGTTAATTTAGGGTATAATCTTTTATAAAAAAAAACCAAAAAATTACGAGGTTCTTCTTCATCAAGCTCCACCACATATTCCGAGCTTGAATCTTATCTAAGTACCTCTTTTGGGTTCATAGAAGACACTGAAGATAAAAAATTTGATATCCTACACTGGTGGAAAGAGCATGAAAGGTACTTTCCAATCTTGGCTATGATAGCCAAACAAATCCTTTCAACACCAGTTTCTACGGTGGCGGTAGAACAACAGTTCAGTGCCGGTGGGAATATTTTAGACCCAAGACGTTCCCTTATGAGTCCGAAATCACTTCAGATACAAACTTGTGTTGAAGATTGGACGAAGGCTCAAAATAGACAACAAGAAATCGATCAAGAGGAACCATACGATTTCTTTAAAGATGATCAACCGGCTGAAAGTCGAACGGATGATCATGGCAACGATTAGTCAACGTCTCAACGACTCGTCAACTCCACGCCAAATCCGAATCTCCAAACTCCAAAGTTCAAATCTACAATAAAAGGTAAAAGAACTACGTGGCCTTTGATTCCTCTAAACCCTTAAGAGGATACGTAGGCAACTTAATTGTGGTAAAAATTAAGTGCAAGGCCAATTTTATTTTTTTGGTTTTGTTTTATTTTATTTTATTTTTTAATTTGTCATTTATTTATTTAACTTTATTTTGCGGGTGACCCAATAAAATACATTTACCAATTACATTTCTACATGGCTAATTTTTTTAATGAAATATGATATAAAAACAAAAAAAAACAAAAATTAGGCCGGTTCCGGTTCGGAACCGGCGGAACCGGACCGGAACCGGCGGCATGTCTACTTTGAATATATTTTCGTTCAAATTCAATGCTATTTGAGATTTACTTGTTTTTGGTATGGTAGTGGAGAAACTTGTAGAAGTACAGGGAATGAAATTTGTTTGTATATATATTGTTGTTACTAGAAATGTTTTCATTTTTTTTTTACCAAGATATATGTAGAGTTATATAAGTTTCAGAAATCTGTAAGCTTGAATCTAAGGTACTTGATTCTATCTAATTTACATATAAGTTTACAAATGTTATGCTTCTAATATTGCCCCCTAGAATTCATCTCAATTTCCATGATTAAATTTATATCTATTTCCATGATTAAATTTATATCTAGATATGGTAATGCATCTTTTGTCAAGCAATGTGTAGGGACATTTGCATTGTACATGTAGTTGCATCTACAGAAATTGAGTTGGCAATAAGATTTAAGGAATTCTCTTTTATAGAAACAAGTTAATTAATTTATTCTTTTCTTTTGCGTAACTAATTATATTTACCTGCGTAGTTTATTATATATATATATATATATATATATTTATAATTAATTTGATTGGGGCTTTGAAAATATTTATTTTGATGGATCTTCTTCTTCTCTAGAGTGAAGGTGATGGTGATTAACTTGCTAGAGCAAGTGAATACAGTTAGCTTGCCGAAGTCGAAAAATGATTAGTTGGGGGAGCGGGTGATGCCATGCTGATGTGAAAGTGATTAGCTCGAACAAGTGAGGTTTCAAAAAAAATTTCACTATTTGTATTAAATTTGTCTATCAATTAGATTAATAAGTGATTTCAGATGCTCTTTAGAGTCTAATAGGTTATTCACGGGCCTTTTTAATCATTCATTTCTTCTTAGTTATAGACTTATAGTAGAATCATATGCTGAATAATAATCTCCAAATTTTGATTGTTGGTTGCAATTGAATATTTATTTGACCTTGAGTTTCTTTGAGATATTAGTGCTATTAAAGAAGATAAATTATTCATTATACTATTGCAATTTCATATGAAAATTTAGTCTTTTTGGATTTGTTTTCTTAGAATTATGCTTAAATGATTTATTTGCATGCTTGAAACTAAAAGGCAGGCTACAAATGCTGTTCACCACTACTTTGTAGTTTGTACTTCTATATTGAAGTAAAATATTAAGCTAAGAAGTGTGTTTTTCTTGTATAATCTATATTAATTTATCATTCTCACTATTTTTTTCATTGTGCTGTTTCCATTTTACATGAGTGAGAAAGATAAATTATCACAATTAAGTGCATGAATTTTCTTTAATTTACTCTCTTTTAGTGCATTTATTCCTTCGTTTCTTCACTTCTAGAACAAATGTTTTTGTGTTGCAACTTTTGCAATATACTTTTTGGAAATTAATTGGTTTGACAGTATTACACCATCACTGTTTTACCTTTTTTATTTCCTACAGGCCATATTGCACTTCATATATAGAGATACTCTTAACTGCAACATCTAGCTTGTCTTGTATGTCCTTGGTGTCGGACACATTAACTACAACATCAAACAAGTATGATCTGGAGAGACTAAGATCGATGCACAACTCTTATCTAGTTAAAGCATGATGTTGTACTTATTTATTTCTACTTAAAAGGATCACCATAGCCCTTTTTTTTGACATGTTCTAATAATTTTGATAAGTTGTAGAGACCTAGCTGTACTTAATATTCATTCACATTTAGCTAGTAGACTTTTTAATTAAGTGAATGTTTATAGGTGAATGTAATGTTAATACTTGAAGATTTTTTATTGAATATTTATGGATTTATAAATTTTAATATATATATATATATATATATTGAATGCTTGTGGATTTTTATATTGAATGCTTTGGAGTTTAATCTTCCAATTATTTTCACTAAACAGGCTACATATAAAATCAATAAATTAATTTTGTTTTTTTTGTTTAAACAAATACTCATCGACCACTGGGCAATGCCTGTTGTAAATAATACATTGACCACGGACAATGCCCGTAGTAGGTATGTTACCTACAACGGGCAATGCCAGTTGTAGTTGAGCTTATTTATCACGGACATCATCTGTAGTCGAAACGTGATTCACTACGGGCGATGCCCGTTGTAGTTGTGGTTATTTATCACGGACGATGTCTGTAGTCGAAACTCGACATTATCCATTACACATTCACATATAGCAGGCGTTGTAAAGGGCAATGACCGTAGTCGATACACGTCCACAACGAGCATCGCCCATAGTAAATGAGCGATTTTCTTGTAGAGTGGATTTGGGCTTGTAAAAACTCTTCTCAAGATATCCTTGAAGTAGAACTCTCTTGGAGACCTAGCTCTTCACAAGAAAAGTGAATGATAAAATTCAACATTGTTTATTTGAAGAAAGTTTTGTGACACTAATGAGTTTACTGGAAATTGCAAGGGTATGCAATACATGCTTAAGATGCACGAGTTTGGAATGAGATGAAATGACAATATTGCTTATATTTGAAATGCTTATAGTCTTACCATTACCAACCATGACTTGATCATTGCCTTGGAAATAAGCTGAATTACTAAGGCATTTGATGTCTGGTGTCATATGGTGGGTTGCTCAAGAGTCCATGAACCAAGAGTTTTCACTCACAGTTTGCGGAGGTGACATCATAGAACTTGCTAGTATGGCAGCAATGAAATCTTATTCAGGTAACTAACTAAAAGATTGGAAACTTGGAGGAGTGTTTGGTTAGTACTGACTGAAGTTGGCTTGTGATGAATAATTTTTGGGCCGGTAGTTCAAATTAGTTCTGTGGTAACGCACAAAGGTTGTATTTCCAAGTTTGCCACATATCTGACATTAGGGCGGATTTGTATTTCCAGGTTGGTGATTGAGTTTTGGCTACCATTTTGGTCTAGACATCTGATTATGTGATTTCCCAAGAATACTTGGTATGATATTTTTGAACTGTGAAACAAGGTTTATGTTTCTATTTGGGAATTGAGGTGAAATAGGTTGAGACTAGAGGAAATTAGGCTGAAAAGATTTTTGGAAATTTGGTTGAAAGGGTTTTTGGTACTTTTTATTTCCATGGTATGAAGACAGATTAGCTTGAGCAAAGTTCAGGCACTCTACAGTATTTCTCTTACTCAATCAACTTTCATGGCTCAACAATAGACTACACATCCTCTTAATGGTCTATTGGAACGACAGATACACTCATTCTTATGGTGAACCATTATCATATAGAGACCATTTGGGATATTTTCCTAAGGGATTAGGTCCTAAATATGATGCTTTTTATGACTTCTATTGAGAATATATACATCTGATTGTTGAGCCATGACATTCGAATGTACACCTCTGATTGAGCATTTAACTCTAGCAAAGTTGAGTCAATTGGAATGACAGATACACCGATTGTTATGCTAGATGCTCTGATAATTGCATGCCTTGCTAAGTATCTCTAGTCTTTTATTAAATTTATCATGTACATGTGTTAATATCATCTACTGGTGTTGTGGGCTCACATGCTGCTTTACCTTAAAAAAAATTGATTGGTTTACCTTTTACACTCGCATGCTGGTATTGTAGGCTCAAGTCTTTTCAAGGGCAGGCTGATCAGAACACATATAGCTCCATTTCTGATCATTCTCTATTGACTATTGATTTCAATTATGTTTAGGGCTGAATAGGTATTTCATTTCGTTGCAATGATGCCATGTAATAAAGTTTTCAAAATTGCTTGAAATAGGTAACATATGATAATGTTTATCCATCATATATATCAAAGCCATATTCCACGGAATTTGTATTTTATGTAAATCATTAAATTAAATAAATATTTTATTATCTATTACATTTAATTGAGAGTTTTGGGAAATGGGATTACCGTTAAATGATACAAACCTTATCTTGTCAAACTAAAAATGAGTTGATGTGATTGAAATAGATAATTACATATGAAAAATTCACTTAGAATATATCATCTTCAAAGCGAATATTATATACATAATAGATTTGTATATATATATATATATATATATATATATATATACAATAATTTTCAAATAAGTGCGCACTGATAGAATTATATAAGGACATTGAATGTGAGTCACTCATTTTACATATTTTGACTTGGCATGTATACACTTGTCAAAACTCTTTTATAAATGAGTGGCTCACATTCAATGTTCTTATATAATTCTATCAGTGCGCACTGACAGGAAAAGGACTGTATATATATATATATATATATATTTTTGAAGTAGGTGATATTTATTGAAATGTGAATGTTTCATTTTTTTTAATGGTAAAAGCCTTTATTAAAGAGAGCTGAGAAAGGAGGCCAAAGAAGCAAGAACACAACAGGGGACCCAACCAAACAAGAAACGATCAAGGGGAACAAAACACAAACATCAAAGAACAAGAAACAGGGAGGCCACTACTGCACCTGGGTACTCCCAACAGTCAACAAAGAGAAGCAAACCAAACAACAACAAAAAGACAGACCTAAAACAGAGCCACAACAATGCCAAAACAGAGTCACAAAGAAACCACCAGGAGCCTACAAAAAGACCAAGAAGACAAGAGGCAAAGGTCACCGTTCAGCCCATTCCATAAAATACCCAACATGACTCAAGCCCATCTTCGCAAGGCAATCCCCAAAGGAGTTGAAAATTCTTGCCTCAAACACCACCTCCAAACCACCAGTTGCACACAAACTGCTTCTGATATCCCTAATTGTAGGATTTAATCTAAACCAAGTTGTTAAATTAGTGGAGTCAGTATTGTCTGCTAGTCAGACATTGTGTGCTTGTGTGTAATCAACAAAGTCTGCTGATAGTGTTAGACAGTTTAGTTAGGCAGCATACAAATATTTAAGTAATGTTCACACTTAATAGTTGTCAGGATTCCAACCTATATAAGGGTTGATCCAATTTATTTCAATTAACTCAATTCAATACAAAAGTAGTGCATTCTACAAATTGATTGTTGTTCACATTTGGTATCAGAGCCTGAGAGCTCGGAGGTGTGTGTGTGGTAGAGACTGTGAATGTGAGAGATACACTGTGAGGGAGTGATCTGAGCTAGATTCCAGTTAGGAATCGGATAGCCGGAAAAACTCACCGGTGCCGGATTTGAACCGAGAGAGGTTCAGAGGCATTTTTTTTCGGAACAAGAAAAGGGAGGTTCAGACGAAAAAAGAAAAACTCAGAAGTTACCGGAGTCAGTCATCTCCACCACCACCAGCCGCCGATCGCCGGGAGAGTGGGTTGACACCACCAACATCAAAAAGTGCATCTAGTGATTACCTTCCATTTATTCCAAAGAATCATCGTCAACGGAAGACGTCTTGGAGGTCAAATCGACATCTTAAGATAAGTTTTTTTCTGTTTGGGTTGAAAGAGAGGATTTTTTTTTTGTTTCTGATCTGTTTTGATCAGAAGAGAGAGTGTGAGCACAAAGAGAGAGAGAGAGAGGTCTGTTGTTTTTTTTAACACAGACGTTATAAGAAAAAAACCAAAGGAGAAAGTAAAAGCATTTAAAAAAAAGTGAAAAGTAAAGTTTTTAATTATTGTGCTTTAATTATTGTGTTTTGTGGAAAATTATGGATTGTACCCCTCTCTGGTAATTTACAAATGGCTACCTCCAACTTTGGAAATAATACAATTCAGCCCCAAATACCTAAATTTGATGGAAATAAAAATTTTGAGTATTGGAGGGTCCAGAAGCAACTTTTGTTCAAATACCAGGAGTTGTGGACTGTTGTTTCTGAGGGTGTTGTTAGTCCAACAGATGCTGCAACAACTCGGAAGGATCTAAAGGCGAGGTTTTTCATTAACCAGTCGCTGGATCCGATGATTTTTAAAAAGATCGCATATGCCACTTCAGCAAAAGAAGCATGAGATATTCTGATGAACACGTATAGAGGAGCTGAAAAAGGTGAAGAAAGTTCATCTGCAGACTATGCGGAGGCAGTTGGAGCTTCTTCAAATGACGAAAATAGAGAAGGTGGTAGATTATTTCTCACCGATATTGGTACTTGTTAATCAGATGAAGTCCAATGGTGAGACAATTTCAGATGTTCAGATTATGGAGAAGATTCTCCGAACACTGAATTCAAAGTTTGAGTACAAAATGACTGCCATTGAGGAGTCCAAAGATCTCGAGACGATGACGTTGGATGAGTTGATGGGCTCACTCCAAGCCCATGAACAACGTCTGGATGAGAAGTCAGAAATTGAGATGGAAGAGGCTTTACAAAGTCAATTAAGTCTTAAGAGAGACAAAGATGAGACTCAGAGGAATTCTAAGTCTAGACTGTGGGGTATGAACTCACAAAACAGAAGAAGCGATGCTTCCAGTTCTAGCCAGGGAATAGGCAGAGGGAGCAACAACAACAACAACAACAACACTAATCAGAGGAATAAATCTCAGGTTCAGTGTTTTAATTGTAAAAAATTTGGTCACTACAGGTCTGAGTGCAGATCTAGAAAGCAAGATTTCCAAGCAAATGTTGCAGAAGATGGTGATCGTTCAAAACATTGTTGCTAGCATGCAACATGGCAGACGATAAAGCCAAGAACAAATGGTTTCTGGATTCGGGCTGCAGCAACCACATGTGTGGTGAAAAGAAGATGTTCACACAGTTAGATGAATCCTTTACTTCATCGGTGAAGTTTGGGAATGACACAACGGTGCCAGCGATGGGGAAGGGCAGAATCTCTATCACTTTGAAGGATGGGTCCCAGAATGCCATCTTAGATGTATTGTTTGTTCCAAACCTGCAGAAGAACTTATTGAGTGTGGGACAACTTTCAGAGAAAGGATATGAGATACAGATCCACGAAGGAATTTGCACCATCAATTGTGCACAGAAGGGGCTAATAGCAAAGGTAAAAATGTCACAAAACCGTTTGTTTCCGCTGCTTATTAATAGTGATAGTTTACCTTGCTTTAGTTCAGTGATTTGTGATGAGAATTGGTTGTGACACATGCGGTTTGGCCATGTGAATTTTGGAAGTCTGAAACAGCTAGTATCTAGAAAGATGGTTTCAGGATTACCTTCCATAAATTCCCCAGATAAAGTTTGCGAGATTTGTGTCTTGGGAAAGAAGCACAGAGACCCGTTTCCCATAGGAAAGGCATGGAGAGCCAGTAATCCCTTGGAACTGGTGCATTCATATTTATGCTCAGTGGAGGTTCCATCAAATGGAAATTCCAGGTATTTTATTACCTTTATTGATGACTTTAGCGGGAAAGCTTGGGTGTTTTTGTAGCAGAAGTCAGATGCTTGTGATGCCTTTAAAAGATTTAAGGCGAATGTTGAGAAGCAGTGTGGAAGATCTATCAAGATGTTGAGAACAGACAGAGGCACATAATATATTGTCTGCAATGGTTTCTTGCAGAAAACATGGCATTAATCATCAGATGACAGCCAGATACACTCCTCAGCAAAATG
>JANJYJ010000303.1:0-19983 GCA_033220585.1 Dipteronia sinensis
CTAATCATGATCGTAACTATCAAGATTTGCTACTCATCACCACTACTATCACAAATAATCATGACCACAATTTCTTGATGAAATAAATATGCATGCCACCTACGAATTTTCATGTGTACATGCTTATATTAAATGATAAATCTCTAGCTTCACAAAAAAAAAAAAGGATAAATGTGTAATTAAATTCTCGGGTTCTAAAATTTCTACCACTCTAAAAATGTCTAATTAAATTAAGTTACTTAATAATTTGAGTTTTAATAATAACAAAATTGTGTTTTTGATAAAAATATCCTTAAAATACAATCAACAAAATCAGTCTAGCTAGCTCATGCTTTTTTTACCCAAGACTTAATTCGGTCTTTCCGAGACTTACCGATGGTAGTGCAAAAAAAAAAAAAAAAATTGGACAGTAAGTCTCGGGTGCCCTATCCGAGACCTATTGCATGTCTTTGGAAATAAGTTTTATCTTCTTCATCGACCTCGAATTGACCTCCATTAGGTTGAGGTCATTTTGACCTCTAATGGAAGGAGGTTTGTTCGACCCGAGGTATTTGAAAAAAAAAATCAAAGAAAATATGAAGGAATAGAGGGAAATAGCACCAAATGGGTTTGGTTTTGTGGGAATATCATCAAGTTATTAATTCTATGTTTTTTAGCACCAAAGTATGTGGTGAGACCAAAGTAGTGCCCTGGTAGACTTTTCAACTCGTATAAATATATAATTCGTCAAAGTAGTGCAACGACTACATGAGGATATTTGAAGGTGGTAGGGTTGACGTTACTGACTTGACTCCCAGTAGTACTGGCTGTGGTTTTAACTCAAGATGAATGACAATGTACTATGTATCGACCACGAACTTTCAACTCATGATATAATGGATCAAAAAGTTTACATATTGACTCAGTCATTTCGAGTCTTTCCCCAGTGGTTTTCTTTTCTCCTTCTACTTCTTTAGTGAGTGTAATTTCTATGAACTCCGAGGAAATTGCAAAGTAGTTCCCTAGGATGTCGCTGTTAGTGAAGGAGAGCCATGAAGGTGGTAGGTTTGCTGCAGATGTCATTAATAAGTCTTGTCGGTAAGGTTTTGATGAATAAAATGGTTAAATGGGAACATGACTATTTTTTTTTTGGGTAAAGAAGGTGGTAGGGTTGACGTTGACTGACTTAACTCCCAGTAGTACTGGCTGTGGTTTTAACTCAAGATGAATGACAATGTACTATGTATCAACCACGAACTTTCAACTCATGAGATAATTGATCAAAAATTTTACATATTGACTCAGTCATTTCGAGTCTTTCCTCAGTGGTTTTCTTTTCTCCTTCTGCTTCTTTGGTGACTGTAATTTCTATGAATTCCTAGGAAATTGCAAAGTAGTGCCCTAGGATGTGAAGGATGGCCTTGAAGGTGGTAGGTTTGCTGCAGATGTCATTAATAAGTCTTGTCGGTAAGTTCTGATGAATAAAATGGTTAAAGGGTTCAAAAAATAAATAGCACTTTTTGGAGGTGGTATTTCAATAATGTCACTGCTTTAATAACTTATGTTTAAAAGGCACCTATTATGGTGAACGGATAAAAATATCCCCAATAGTTGTTTCACATCATATTTTTTTCATTCAGTTTACAGTAACAAAATTGTGAAGTAAAGAGAGAAAGTCCGATTGAAACTCAGGCAATCACTCGAACGGTGATGGAGTGGCGCTAAGCAGACGCATTCAGGGGTCGAGCTCAAAAGCTCGGAGCCATGAAAAAGCTCGGAGCCATTTTTAAAAAAGCTCGGAACCATGAAAAAGCTCGGGCCTTCATGAAAAGCTCGGGAGCCATTTTTAAAAAAGCTCGAAGTCATTTTTAAAAATATCTCAAAAACATTTCTAATAAGGCTCGGAGCCATTTTTTAAAAAAAAAAACTCGAAGACCTTTTTAAAAAAGCTCGGAGCCTTTTTTAAAATAGCTCGAAGAAAGTTAAAAAACTTGAAAAAAAGTTAAAAAAAGCTCGAAAGAAAGGCCTTCGAGCTTTTTTTAACTTTTTTTCGAGTTTTTTTAACTTTCTTTCGAGCTTTTTACTAAAGGCTCCGAGCTTTTTTTAAAAAGCTCGGAGCCTTTAGAAAAAGCTCAGAGATTCAAAATTCCCATATTCAAACTTCACAAATGACCTTCATTTTTACAAAATGAACGGTTAAAGTGTTACAAGATTCATACTCAGAAATGCAAGATAAAAAAGAAGTATTTTCAGAAACATGTTATCTTGTTGTGCTGAATGATGTCGAGAAGTTTATTTTTAGACAAGTTTATTGTAGAGAGAGAAATAGACAAGTTTAGTGTTCTAAGTATGGAGATAAAAGTACAAAGACAATAGAAAAATGATTATTTAAGGGGCAATTTTGATAGTTCACCATAATAGGTGTCTTTAAACATAACTTATTAAAGCAGTGACGTTTGTGCAACTCATATCCAAAAAGGTGACATTTCTCACCATTCCCACAATGGTTAAATGGGAACATGACTAATTTTTTTTTTTAGGGTAAATTGCACAAACTAACTTTAAAGTATGGTAAAAGTCCTTATTATTTAACCTTTAGCCTTAATTACACAAACATGCTCTCGGTTGACCGAACTTTTTAGATGAAAGTCCAAATCATGCGTAAAAAACTTAAAAGAGAGAGTGTGAGAATGATGAGCAGTCCAATTGTAAAGTTTAAAAGATTAACGATCCATATTTTTACAGAATATAAAATTCAATTAATTATTTTTAAATAAGAAGGTCAATGGCTAGGAAGAGATCTTTGCTCTTTTTATATTATTTTTTTCTTTTAATATTATTTTTTCTTTTTATTTTATTTATTTTTATATAATTTTTATTTTATTTTATTTTTGCTTTTTATTAATTGAAAATTTGAACCGTTCATCATCCTCACCCTCTCTATTTCAAGTTTTTTAATAGGGGCAATTTGGATTTTTCATCCAAAAAATTTGATCAACTGCTATCTTTAACGGTTGATGACTACCCTGAGGATATGTTTGTGTAATTAAAATCAAATGTGTATCTTAAGCCTTTTGGTGATTTGGTCATACATGAGGGTAAGTTTTGCACAATTTGCCTTTTTAAAAAAAATTGAAAATAATTCCTGCCAATTTATCAAAATGGCCCTTATAATTCAATTTTTTTTTTCTAAATCAACGCAGAGTTTACCTTTCTACTGTGGTGTTCCCACCTTTTTCTTTTTCATGTTTCTTTTCCTCTTTGTATTTCAATTTTACGAAACACGTACTCACCACTGGTAACAAACTAGAGCTTTTATATATTAACAACTTTCCATCTCATTCTCTAAAGTTGCTTCAATCTGTTTCTCTATTTAAAAAAGTTGCTCTTCAAACTAAGTATGTATTAATGAATTATATACATTTGAATTTGATTTTTTTTTTTTGAATTTTATAATTAATCTTACTTTTAGTTTATTAATATTATATTATCATATTGGTTCAATCTCTTTATCAATATAAAAAATTTAATCTTCAAACTTATTGTGTTTTGGGAATTGCATATATTTGAATATTTATTTTGTTTTGAATTTTAGAGTTATTGTAGTTTTAATTTATGAAATTTTAGGTTTAATCTAATTTCAAAATTAAAACGTAACTATATAAAAATCAAGTACTAATTATTTTGATATGTATGCACCCTAAAAAAATATCCGCGCCCTAAAAAATATACTAATAATAAAAAATAATAATTTTGATATCATAAATAAAAAATTGAAAATAAAATCTACAAGTAAAAAATTAAAAATAAAACCAAATAAATAAATAAATTTCCTCTTCAATCATCCTTAATAACATCAATTAAAGAAAAAACAATAAAAATTAATATTTTTTTGAGATCCGGAAACTATTAGATCTTCATCTTCTTCTTTATCAATCACCATCAACATTTTCTTCCGAATTCATCGGCATCAATTAAAACCAAAAAAAAAATTTAAAGAAAACAATAATAATACAAAATAAAAAAAAAAGGATAGGAGGGAATCAATTATCTTCGTGAAGATCTGGGCAGGAGAAAAAAAAACATTCAATTCACCAAAAACGAAGAGTGGCTCTATTTATGCTCCTTCGTTTAACTATGTATACCCCAATTTTTAAATTATTTATTATTTTATTTTTTCCTTTATCAAAATTACTTAAAAAGACATACAATTTTTTTTTTAAAATCTTCTACAAAGTAAACCTAATAAAACTTTACTTTCCTTTTCAAACAACAACAACAACAACAATAATAATAATAATAACCCTACGTTCACCGTTTATTGGTAATTTTTTTCGGGAATTTTTTTCTTAACTTTTAAATTCTAAAATTTGTTTCTTACACACATACAAAATATTACAGAAAAGTCTAAGAATAATATAAAAAATCTGGAAGAATTGTGTAAGAAAGATATCAAGTATTTATGCAGCAACCAAGAGCTTGGAGTTCATGGAGCGACATGATCGTCGCGAAGGCGAAGGGGTCTAAACGGGAGAATTTTCAAGTTGTGGATTTTGGAGCGAAAAGGCCCAAAGTTATTTGGAAATGGGCCAATGACCGGTAATCCCGTGCTGTGCATGGAAGGAGAGGCTTTTTGGCCTAATTTTGTTGTCTCGGCATCTGAAATCGCGTTTACACCCTTTCTGAAATATTTGATTAGAGAATAACTCAACAAAAACTATAACATGAGTTGGAGTAGCTTAGCTGGTTAGAGTATGTGGTTTTTTAGCCACAATGTCATGGGTTCAATCTCTTATGGGGTTGTTTTAATTTTTCAATTAACGGTCAAATGTTTTTTGGATGGAAAACTTGACAGAAGAGTAAAATGACTAATAGTTTGGGTTTCAGAGGATTGACTGGTCATTATTGAAACGAATAAGGACCAATTTACCTAATATAGCAAACCTCAGAATGATAATTTCCCTTTCTTGAATTAAACATTTTTGTTTCTCTTGAGATACACAAAACACACTCTCTCAAAAATCCTTTTCGCTCAAAAACCCTAATTGAAATACAATTACAAACCCAGTTTCGTATTTTTGAATTCCTCAAGAAAAAACACAGCTTTTACTCTCCCTCCCTCACTTTGTACCGCGTCACAGACAGACACAGCCACTTTGAGCCGCTACGACAGCCGCTCCTCCGACCCCAGCTCGTACCGCGGCCGCCGGAGGTACCCTTCATCTGTATTCGCATTGAAATTTGGTTTTTGGGTGTATATAACATTGATGCATTTAGTTATTGTCGGTCATTTAGTTTTGTTTGGACTTTTTTTTAGTGATTCTGGGTTTTGGTAGGGTTTTGTGTGTGATTGTATCTCAGTTGTGTTAATTCGGTGACCCAGTAGCTGAATTTGGTTGGTTTGTTAGAGGAGTTGTTGCTAATTGTGTGTTTAAATGAATGTTAGCTGAATTTGTAGCTGCTTAGTAGTGACACGTTACAAAATTAAATGAGTAGAATTTATGAATAATTTATTTTAATCATTAAATTTCGATAATAACCTTGATATATCCCCTATGATTTCAAAATTTTGGGGTAAATATATAAAAAATATACATGTATGATATATTTCCATAAATTTGGACCCTTCCGTATGTCATCCAAATCGATATTTACTTACTACGGCAATATATCGGTCTTGTCCAATGAGGTAGACCAAGAGCCAAAACCTGTTTGAATTTGGAAAATTAAATTCTTAGAGCTTGTTTGGTTAGGCTTTTGAAAAACCTCTATTGATAAAAGATCTACTTGTAGTAGATCTATCAGAAATAGAGATTTTGAAGAAAAAAAAATTATGTTGTTTGGTTAGTAGACTTTGTTTAAAAAATATATATATAGTTGAAGAAGATACCTCCCCATGGGCTTTTGCCTAGTAGAGGTTTAAACTCTAATAGCCTCTACTCAATTTAAAATAGACAATCTTAAAAGTCAAACCAAACAACTCTAAAAAACTCAAACAGACGTTTGTAGACCTTTTGAGGCAGTAGAAAGCTCAACCAAACGAGCACTTAGTTGATTTTTTCATGAATATTATGACTGTTGATCCCAAAATACTGAGTTGGGTCCGTTATATATTTGTGAATGTTGTGTTTGTTTAGTGATTCAGGGTTTGGTGGGGCTTTGGGTTATGGCAGCTCGGTCTGCTCATCCTCAAGCAAGAGGGATTATGATGTTGCCGAACATCCAAGGAAGTTGGATTTGGATGGATCGACTCCTTTCGAGAAGAACTTCTATGTCAAGTCTCCATCAGTGGCTGCAATGTCAGAGAAGGAGGTGGAGGAGTATCGCCTACAAAGGGAAATCACAGTTGAAGGCTGAGATGTTCCCAAACCTGTCAAGAGTTTCAGCGATGTGGGGTTTCCTGGTACTTCCTAATGAATATTTGAGAAATTTCTATATGTTTGTTTTTTAGCTATTGAAATTGTTTTGTCACTGTATATTTGAGTTAGGAGAAAGTGAGCTAGAGCCTAGAGGTTTTTGTTTAAACTTTAAAGTTGCAGCTGACTTGTTGCAATAAAGAGTGAGCAGTTTCAACATCTGCATAAACACACCTAATCTATCATGTAAAATTTTGAATTTACACCTGCAATTAATCATAAATTTGCAACTTACTCATAGTGAGACTTTTAGCTAATTACAACATAGCCTAAAAAAACCCTAAATTATAAATATTCCCAAATACAAATACACGTTACTTTGAGATAAACATGAACACCTGGAACTGAAAACAGTTTAGAAGCTGGGGCCAACCTCCCTACCAAGTGCAAAGTGGTGTTTCTTGATTCAGTTTAACGCCAACTCAAATTCGTAGTAGCTGTCGGAGAGATATCTTTTATTGTATTGACTACATTTTCTTGCCGATATTCAACGGCACCTTGCAATATGCTTCTTCCAGGTACGACGAATACATAGTGGGAAATCAGATCTGGAAAATGTTGCAAAAGGATCCTAACAATCTCTTCAATCCCACCTCTAACTGCATTATCCAGGATGGGTGTTGGATTTTGAAGAAAATGCGAGATTTGCTGATAGCTCATTATAGAAAGCTCACAAACAACATGATTACTAATTGAATAGCACATTCATGTGTCATCTTGGCATCTCAAACTATTTCTATAGATGGTGCTGCAAGTGAAAATCAGATCAAATGTATTATATATTAATTAATAAATTTCATTCACCTTGCTTGCAATTTGATATTTACAAGCGAATATAGTGTATTCTACGTGGTTGCTTGCCCAGTTGTGTAATAATAGTCCCTTGAACCATCCAAGCACTGCATAGAGGAATCGGACATGCTTGTTAATTTGTCAGGTTGATGTAAGAATCTGTTGGTTTAAAGAATTTGAAGAGTAATAACAGTGAAATAAATAGAGAATTGCAAACCTTGAATCCTTAAGCTTCTTGATTGTAACACCAGGATGCCGTCCACGCTTTCTAGTAAATGATGTGAAGCATTTTTGATTTCCACATGAACAACTTTAACAAACAAAAAGAAACCATTAAAAACTTTTCAAATAGAAAACAAAAAATATTGGCACATTTTCTGTAAAAATTTGTTCATGTACAAGATACGTACATTTATAAATCCATCTTTCTGAAAATCCAATATTACTTCCGCTCAAAAAGTTTGAAGGGTTGTCTGCCAACCATTTGAACAAGAAATTCCCATATTCATCTGTGGCTAGAGCCAAGTGAGGAAATCTTTGGACGAAATACAAAGCTATATCTGTTGAAGATGGAACATAAAAAGGACAAAAAATAAGTGTACATATCTGTTGGAAAACTTTATATATGTTGGAATCAGTAGTCAGTTCTTACCATAATAACCTAATTGAATTAGATTACGAAGGATCCCAGGTAATGAAGGAATGAAGACGGGATAGCTAGGAGAGTCAACTCTGGTTATCAAACTAAGGTACCACACTAACTTCTTACTTATTCTGTATATAAAACTGTAAATAGAAAATAGAAGTGGCAGATTTCCTTGATTGTCGACCATTTGCAGTAAACCAGGGTTCTTTTGAATCAATGCTTTAGCTGTCTTTAAGCTTCCACCCTGTGCAACATAGTGAAGGACAGTGCTTCCATATGAATTTCGCACTGCAATTGATTGTGGAGTCGATACAGGTTCCACAAGAATTAGGATAAAGTTCCATTGACAATGTAGTGCTGCAATATGCAGTACTGTTCCTATATGGATTGATATCTTAGCTGTCAATGCATCTGGGTCATTATCGATAAAACTTATAGCACTTTTCCAGTCACCTCTTTGTGCAGCATGGTACAACGGTCTGTAGTAATTGCTTTACAATGAACAATACTTTTTTTTTGTTTTTGTTAGACTACGATCTATAAAGCAATGCATGGATACATATTTCTAATATACAGTAGTTCTCTTGTGCGGATGTTTGCATCATTTTTCTTTCAATACTAATTTGATCATAAAATGTCACGAGCAGGGCAGGATTTATGGAGGGGGCCATTGTAGCCATGTCCTCCAGACCAATAAAATTTCAACAAATTTTCAATACACATAAGTTACCATACTCCAGCATGTATACAATAATATTACCATGACGTACCTCTCCTCATATTATTTTAATAGTATAATTGATCGTACTGAAGATTGGATAGATTTTGTTTTTTAAAAGATAAAAATTGGATAGAATTAACCTTTTTTATTCTTTAAAATAAAATAAAAAACTATCGGTCAGAATAAAATTTAGTTTAAAAAAATAAATTGATATAGTTTTAAAAAAAATGATAAAAGAAAATCGAATTTTTTTATTAAAAAAAAAAAAAAGTGCCACACAGTAATGCACCTTTCTCTCCTCAAATCTCTCACGTTTTAAACCTTTTTTTAAAATAAAAAAAAATTACTTAATCCCTCTTTATCAAACCAAGTTCCATTTACTTATGTTTTTTATTGCCAAGTCCCACTTTCTATTCGGTTTCTCTTGGCTTTGGAAAAATAAGAAAATCATAATCATAATCACTAGAACATCAAAGATGATGCAGACAAGGTGAGTTCCTTTTTCTCTTTTTTTATAATTTATCCATACACACTTATATACTTGTATATGAATTTTAAAAAGTGAATGAATTTTATTGAATAAAATTTTATATTTATTGATTTTATTATCATTGAATTTTTTTTTATTAATGAGATTATAAACCTTTTGAGGATTTATGTTTTAAGAGCAATATTAAGATTTCGATTTCTTTAGATTACAAAAAAATCTTATCTCGGAATTGGTGAGTTGAAGTTAAATTTATGTTTTTGTATTAGATTCTTTCATAGTTTTTAAATTCCTATAAACTCTTTCACATAATGTTTATGTATATTTGTTTTGAGATGTATTATGTATAGTGGAAATGGTGAGAAATGTCACCTTTTTGTCTCGCTGTTGCACCAACGTCACCGGTTTAATAACTTATGTTTAAAAGGCACCTATTTTGGTGAACTACCAAAATTGCCCTTAAATAATCAATTTTTAATTGTGTCTGTACTTCCATCTCCACACTTGAAACGCTGAAGGCAGGAACTCCTCTCTTTCTCTGTCTACAATAAATTTCAAAACTACTCTACTCAACGTTCTTCAGTAAGCACAACAAGGTAATATGTTTGACTGAAATACTGTTTTTGATCCTTCATTTTTAAAAACGTTCCTTTTGTAAACATGAAACTGGTTTTGTGAATATTGAATCTGTGAAATTTGAATCTCCGAACCTGTTAATAAAAAGCTCGGAGCCTGTTTGAAAATGCTCGGACCCTGTTTTAAAAAGCTCGGACACTGTTTGAAAAAACTCGGAGCATGTTTGAAAAAGCTCGAGCCTTTGGACAAAAGGCTCGAGCCTTTAGGAAAACAAGCTCGGAGACATGAAAAAAGCTCGAGACTTTGTAAAAAAAGCTCGGGACTTTGTGAAAAAGCTCGGGACTTTTGTAAAAAAGCTCGGGACTTTGTGAAAAAGCTCGAGACTTTGTGAAAAAGCTCGAGACTTTGTAAAAATGCTCGGGACTTTGTGAAAAAGCTCGGGACTTTTGTGAAAAAGCTCGGGAATTTTGTGAAAAAGCTCGGGACTTTTGTGAAAAAGCTCGGGACTTTCTGAAAAAGCTCGGGACTTTGAGAAAAAGCTCGGAACTTTTATAAAAAAGCTCGGGACTTTCTGAAAAAGCTCGGGACTTTGTGAAAAAGCTCGGGACTTTTGTAAAAAAGCTCTGGACTTTTGTAAAAAAGCTCTGGAATTTGTAAAAAAGCTCGGACTTTGTAAAAAAACTCTGTACTTTGTAAAAAAGCTCGTAAAAACCTCAGAAACTATTTTAAAAGGCTCTGAGCCTTTTCCATAGCTTTTATGTTTGTCATAATGGTTTGTGGTGATGAATGTTACAAGATAATGAATCGGGTGAGAATAGTAATATCTTACAACGGTCGATGGGAGCAGTTACCCGACGGAAGTCAGAGGTTTGTTGGATCCGACAACCAAGGAATGTAT
Source organism: Dipteronia sinensis (assembly GCA_033220585.1). Lineage (NCBI taxonomy): Eukaryota > Viridiplantae > Streptophyta > Magnoliopsida > Sapindales > Sapindaceae > Dipteronia > Dipteronia sinensis. The sequence continues at coordinate 10,516 of JANJYJ010000303.1, forward strand.
GTGTCAAAGAATATGAGTTACGAAGAATTGGTGTCGATCGTGCATACCGTTGTGAAGTATGATGTAAACAAATACAATGTTGATCTACAGTCAATATCAATCGTTCCTGGCGCTACATGTCGCACATTTGTAAGAAATGACGATGATGTTCAGTTTATGCTAGGGGAAGATCGGGTGATCCCTCAAGTATGTGTTAGTCTAATTGAGAGGGCAACTGGAGATGTGATACGGAATGATATTCCTGCTCCTGAAAATACCCAACCATTTGGATCCGCTAGCGGTAGCAACCAAGTGTTCACACAAAGGAGTGTCACTGAAGGTGGGGAAAACATATGTGCTGTCCAACCGGTAGTGGTCGACCATGCAGATGTTTGTGAACCTCAATTCGACGATGTGTTTGGTTGTCGATTTGAGATGAATGATGAGCGGTACAATGAGCAATACAATGAGATGTACAATGAGGAGAACACTGAACCGAACCTTGGGCCTAACCAGGAGGTGGATAATGAGGCAAATATTGATCTGGTAGATCCTGTAGAGAACACTGATGAAGATCATGTCCAAATTCAAAGACGTGGAAGACGTGTAGAAGAGTTAGTTGCACCGGAGCAGATATGCCTGGTACTTCCGAGGTCCGGCATAATGTATCTACAGATGATTCTGATAATACCACAACGTGGGTTATTCCCGGAGCAGATTCATACTCGTTTGGGATTGGTAGAAGCACAACCTTGGTAGCAGAAGAACCTACATGCATGATTTATAAAGGTCAGTTCTTTCCGACAAAAAAGGATCTGAAGAGACTAGTTGGCCTTTTCGCAATGCGGCGAAACTTCGAATGGAAGGTGAAAAGGTCCAATAAGACAACGTTACATCTTGTTTGTTTGATTGACAACTGTACATGGAAATTAAGAGCGGTGAGAAGAGATGAAGGGATGTACTTCCAAGTAAGAAGTTTTGTCAATGAACACAGTTGTCCATTGGAGGAGATTCACCGTCGCCACCGACAAGCTAGTGCAGTTATAATTGGAGAAGTGGTTGCACCTAGACTTCAACAACAAGATGGTCGTCTCATGCGTCCCAAGGATATAATCGCCGATATGAAAACAATGTATGGCATCCAAATCATGTACAGTAAGGCATATCAAGCCTTGCATTATGCATTGTCACTGACCTATGGGACACATGAAGAAACCTTCAAACTACTGCCGTCTTTTGGTTACGTGCTGGAACAACAAAATCCCGGCACAATCACTGACTTACAGTGCGCTGACGACGGTAAATTCCTTTACTTTTTCATGTCATTAGGGGCCTCAGTTAGAGGTTTTCAGAGGTGCATGCGTCCGGTTATTGCAGTTGATGGTACCCATTTGAAGGGAAGATTCGGGGGTACAATGTTTGTTGCAACTGCCCAAGATGGAAACGAACAGGTGTATCCAATTGCTTTTGGGTACGGCGACTCCGAAAACAACCTTTCATGGGAATGGTTTTTGGATTGCTTGAAGGGTGCCCTTGGTCATATAGATGATCTGGTTTTTATTTCCGATCGACATGCAAGCATTGAAGCAGGGATTTCTAAAGTGTTCCCTTATGCAACCCATACCATATGTTGTTGGCACTTTGGTGAAAATGTGAAGAAGCGATTTCACAGAAAAGATGTTGCCAGCTTAATGGGCAAAGCCGCTAGAGCGTACACTGAATTCAAATATAACCGGTACATGGGTGAGTTACGTAACCTGCACAAGAATGCGTTCGATTATGTTGAATCTGCCGGTCCACACAAATGGTCTCGTGTACACTGTCCCCAACGAAGGTTCAGGGTGATGACAACAAATGTTGCAGAGTGCATAAACTCATGCCTTAAATTCGCACGACAACTCCCTATGTTGACATTGGCAGAGTTCATTAGGAATATGTTACAGCGTTGGTTTCACGATCGACATCGAGCTGCACAGTCCATGCGTCATCAGTTGACCGACGCATCACATCTTGTGATGCTACAACGGGTCGAGAAGTGCGGTTATATGACCGTCAATCCAGTGGACTGGAACATTTTCTCTGTCAAACGGTCCGGAAAACAGTGGACTGTTGACTTAGCCCGGAAGACATGCACATGCAACAAATTCCAAATGGATCAGTTTCCGTGTTCTCACGCACTCGCAGCGGCAAGGTACATTAACAGTATAAAATTATACCCTATATTAAGCAAGCGTGATTGTCACTTTTTTCATTGGTTTTGCAGGGAGCGGAATTTGGATTTCACATCGCTGTGTTCGGACTACTACAAGAGACAGACACTTATTGATGCATACTCAGTTCCTATTATGCCTGTTGGCCATCCTTCTTCATGGGTAGTGCCGTCCGACATCGCTGAGCGGGTGGTTTTAAATCCAAAGACCAAGAGACAATCAGGTCGCCCGATGGAGGGTCGACATGCATCGTCTTCCGAGAGGACAACCACCCAATCGTGTAGAAGATGTGGACAATCAGGTCATAATAGCAGGAGGTGTTCTAATCCGCCCTTGATTATTGAAGGTCCGAGCAGAATTGTTCCCGAGGAATACCGTCGTAAGTGTAGCGTATGTCATCAAGTTGGACATAACAAACAGACGTGCCCACACAAGGAATCTGCCGAGGAGTGAACTGAGCCGTTCATACTTATTGTTTAATTGAGTTGGGGTGTTAATTATTACTTGTTTTATTGTATGATATGAAATGCGTGTGTTGTACTTGTAAATGAAAACACTTTAAATTTTAAACAAAAAATTTATAATTTGAAAGTTCATTACTATAATTGTTTGTACATCGACAACTACAACATCTAATGTGGCTTGGAGTTACAAAAAATCTCCACAGCCATCTTCTCCTGTATGGTGCACATATCTTCTTCTGACCAGTCGAACGACATCCTGTTCGCCAGTACGTACTCCATCAATCTCAAGGTATGAGCACCACAGTTACCCCTGCGACTCAGCACATGAACAACCGTTACAATAGAAGTTGAATAAAACAAACTTAAAGTTTGAATGATGTTCGTACAGTCATACCCTATAGTCTGTTGGGGCACATGTGTTGTAGACACCATGCTTACCCCAAAGGGCCTATTCCGCTTCTGATACTTCGCCTCGCCCGTTGGTCTGGCATCGTGAAACCCCACCTGATGCAACATCGAGGGTATAAACCACCGCAATGGAGCGACCTGCTCTTTCCTGATCTGTAGGGGGACTTCCTGTCTGAACGGGTCTAGCAGTTGGATCTTCCCGACAGTAAGGTCAACGCTGGCCACGAGCCAATGCTGGCCACCAACGTTGCACGGAATAAGGACCTGTACCAAGTGTTCAAGATATTGTTATGGTCAAAATAAGAATTTTTAATTAAACACATTGAAACCTTAACTGTATTTTGCTCACCGCGTCAACCTCGTGCCATGGTCGGTTCCCTACCGGGAGCAATCCACGTACCGTCATCAGATCTTCAGGGGACCACCTGTACTTCAACACAGACCAGTTTTTTTGGGCTTTGCCCACAGCATCGCGAGGCATGATTCTCCGCCACTGAAACTCCAGCATTGACTGAAAATAGACAACGAACTGAAACGTTAGAAACAGGATGAAACACAACAAACAGACGTGTGAAAACAGTACATTTGAAACACTTACATAGAACTGAGAATCTAGTAGGTTCATCCTCTGAATGTAGACAGTGGGGAATGCTCGTTGACGCTTCCGTAAAATATGCAGGTACGCGTCAATATGCTAACAATATAAACATTATACATTGTTAGTATTCTTCCATAAGTTAAACAAACTTAAAAGACAATCAAAGTAAGGAAAGTACCGTGTCCTCCAACTCCATAAAGTTGGTTTGCAACCGGTGGAACCAAGTCACAGGCACGGGGGTCATCAGATCCACATCACGTCTGTGTAATTTTCAATTATTTAGGAATACAACTAATTTAACTTAGGTGTTTCAAAATAAATTCACAATATTTTAATACTTACAATTCCCCCGTCACGTTCCTCTTGTAGGCTTTGTAAGCCGCAAGCTGGTCAGCGTCTACCAATCCATCGGGCCTGAATGTATGTGCTGATGACATGGGCAGTGTCCTTGGCCTCTTCGGCCGACAGGGGTCAGTGTATGGGCTCATCAACTGCCAGCCTCGTTTGCGCATCCGCTGCTTGCCTATGCTGACTGTGGATTGGGGGGTGTTGGGAGGAGGAACTCTGAAATGGCTGATCACGTCGAGGGGCTCCGGTGGGATGGACCGCCAGTGTCACTAGGGGGTGAGGTGTGACGGGATCGAGTAGAGGAGAGCGGTGTCGGATGGACCGCAGGGGTGCTCCCTATGGATCGCCTGGTCAGGTCAGGAGTGTGGACTGTACGGGAGGAGGGACTCTGACCCAGTGGACTGAACGGGTCCGCTGTGTGGTCCTGGATATAAACAGGAGGATCCACATCCTGTACCTCCATAAGCAGCGGATACTCTAATATCGCCTGGGTAACTGTCTCCCCAAATACTCCTGTATCCGTGCCACCAGGGACTTGCATCTGCTGGTCTCGTACTGTATCTCCAGCTGTTGGACCCTGTGTCTGAGGTCCATCAGCCTCCGTCGCAGGTCCGGTGGCTGGGTCTGTCCCTCCGTCTCTGTCTGTACGGGGAGAGTCTTGATCATGGGAGGGTGGACCATCCCTGCCAGACTGTGATGTCGAACCCCACCACCCCCGGAGAAAGTCCATCACCTCTCTATGCTGCCTATCCCGTTCCCGATCACTCTTCCGGATATCCTCCCGTAATGCAGCGACTGCATCCATCACATCTTGGATTTTTTGTTCCAAACGATCCTGAAACAAAATCATTATTATCAGTACTAAAACCCAACACTTGTTCAACATAAATAATGCATTACACCATTTTTTACATACCTGGCGATGCCCTCCAACGTCTTCTCGTGAATGTACTCCACTGAGCATCGCAAAGCGAACCTGTCTGCGCCTAAGAGGACTCCCAGTGACAAACTCCGGGACCGAACCCTCCGTATCCGGCCTGTGCCTGAGGGGACTCCCACCGCCAAACTCATGGTCGGAACCCTCCGTATGACTGGGTCCGGCAGTCGTATGATGTAAGGGATCCGGTACCGAGCCGTCGTGTCCATCGGCAGCCATATATAGACTGCCTCCCTCATTTATTGCCCTCGTAGTACCGTGCAACCCTCTCAGCTGCTGTCGGCACCAGTGCAGTCCTCGCAAACATCTGAAATCGTGGTTAGACCATTCTATTTGTATAATCGTAATATGTAACCACTTTAACACAATAGATCCTTACCCTGGCTAAGAAAATTTTTCTGTCCAGCTTGTCCGACCTTGGTTGAGTTTGCAACTGCCATTTCAGAATACGGGGGGACAACTCAATCTCCCTACGTGTCCCAATCGGGTCCCAAGCTCGGGGATAACTCATACGCAAATACCTATGTAAAAGAACAAGTTATTCAGAATCCAATCATTATTCCGTAACTCATGGAAAAAAAATTTCAGGTTTTCAACGATACAAATTCTAAATTCTCACCAACAGTGCGTGAGCTAGAACCGTAAATGTTGTACGTCTCCACCGTGTGAACGTCAACGCCCTTTTCATGCTGTCGTCTCTCATACCGCACACGTCGACCGTTTAAGGCATTCTTGAATCCAATAATGGACTGCCTATACACGTGGGCACCCCACGGGAATGCATCAAAAGCGTCCAAGTCCTCGACTAGCCGGATCTGCCATAATGGAACTTTCTGTCTCTCGTCCAACCCCATCAATATCCAGTTTAGCATATAAAGGAGGCACAGCTTCACAGCATCGTACTGCTCCTCAAATACAACCGATCCGTAGAACAGCTTTCAGCTGTTCATAATCCACATCAGCTGCACCATTGAAATACCGTTGTTGTATCCCGTTCTGAACCATCTCATACCTCGTCGTGTCGGGAATCACTCCAAACTTCAATCCGGTGATCAGACAGAATTCAACCTTGGAGAACCGGACCGAACGAGTAACCTAACAAAAACTCTCATCTCATCCTGCGGCCCATCGTGATGTAGCTCGCGCAATAGCAGTCGATGGACTACGCTACCCGAAAACTTCATCCCCCGATCCATCCTCAGGAAATGACCAAACAAGACTCTGTATACCGACGTCGGTCTTCGACCTTGAATTGTTCTGGTACACTGTCTAGTGCGACGTCGATATCTTTAAGGTCGCTGAAATGGTCATGCCGAGTTATTTTTCCATCGTACCATTCATCCTCTGGAGTTTTAAGCAAATCCTTTAGTTCACTACTCATCTGCATTTTCATAGAAAGAATGCATCAGTAAACTGTAAAAGGCTAGGACATAATATATAAAATAGCAGAGAAGCAGTTTCAAAAAGCTCGGACTCATATTGAAAACGCTCGGACAGTGTGAAAAAAGCTCGGACACAGTTGGAAAATGCTCGGACTCATATAAAAAAAGCTCGGGCACAGTTTGAAAAAGCTCGGGCACAGTTTGAAAAAGCTCGGGACCAGTTTGAAAAAGCTCGGACTGTTGAAAAAGCTCGGACACTGTTTCAAAAAGCTCGGACACGTTGAAAATGCTCGGACTGTTTAAAAAGCTCGGACCGGTTTTAACAAGCTCGGACTCAGTTTAAAAAAGCTCGGACTCGGTTTAAACAAGCTCGGACTCAGTTTAAAAAAGCTCGAAAAATCTTTCAAAAAGCTCGGAAACTGTTTCAAAAACCTCGGACACGTGTTGAAAATGCTCGGACTGTTCAAAAAGCTGGGACTCAGTTTTAACAAGCTCGGACTCAGTTTAAAAAAGCTCGAATTTTTTCAAAAAGCTCGGAAACTGTTTCAAAAAGCTCGAACACGTGTTGAAAATGCTCGGACTGTTGAAAAAGCTCGGACTCGGTTTTAACAAGCTCGGACTCAGTTTAAAAAAGCGGAAAATTTTTCAAAAAGCTCGGACACGTGTTGAAAATGTTCGGACTGTTCAAAAAGCTCGGACTCAGTTTTAACAAGCTCGAACTGTCTAAAAAAGCTCGGCAACTGTTTGAAAAAGCTCGGACTCAGTTTCAAAAAGCTCGGACACTGTTTAAAAAAGCTCGGGCTTTTAAAAATCTCGGGCACTGTTTCAAAAAGCTTGGAAATTGTTTTAAAAAGCTCGGCCACATTTTAAAATAGCTCGACAATAGTTTCAAAAGCTCGGCCATTTTCAAAAAGCTCGGAAACAGTTTGAAAAAGCTCGAAAACCCTGAAAAAGCTCGGAAAACGTTTTAAAAAACTCAGAAAAAACTTAAAAGCTCGAATAAGCTTGAAAAAAGCTCGGAATCACCTTGAAAAAGCTCGGGAACCCAGATCTTCAACGGATTACAAACCCTAACCTAACCCACAACCATTCTCAGATCAACAAACAAACATAATCTACAAGTTTAATCAACAACCAACCAACATCAAACATGAACTTATTACAAACAAAATCAAACAACATAATCTGACTCAACTTACGTCGATGAAGATGCTCCGTCTGAACACCCGATAAACACTGTTGTCCTACCGCCGGTTACTCGACGTCTTTTTCAGACGGAAAACCACTGTCTTCCAACGCCGGTTCTTTTTCCAAGAGATGTTTCTCTCTCTGGTTTTTCTCACTAGGTTTGAAAACGACAAAAACTCACTTGGAAGGGGTATTTTTGTCTGGACACCTATATGGTGCCTTTAAACATGAATTAGTAATGTGGTGATATTTGCACAACACCCACCACAAATAGTGCTTTTTTTTGACCTATAGAGTATATATTTTGAATTTGGTTGAATAAAATTGTTGGAAAAAAATAATGTCTTTGAGTTATGATTTTTTAATAAATGATATATATAAAGAAATCAATTATTTTGTTTGCAATAAAATGTCCGACTCTCGAGCGATCGAGCGATTGAAATAAACATATAGACACACACACAGAGGAGAAGATGATGAACAGTAAACTTAGTTTCCGAGACTTTGTGTTTGAGTGTCGAGACTTTGTGTTTGTGATCCGAGACTTTTATATGTTGTTCGAGATTTGTGTATGATGTCGAGACTTGTGTTTGATGTCCGAGACTTTGTGTTATATATCCGAAACTTTGTGTTTGTGTGTCTGAGACTTTGTGTTGTGTTCCAATACTTTTGTATGTTGTCCGAGACTTTGTATGTTGTTCGAGATTTTGTGATTGTGTGTCTGAGACTTTGTGTTTGTGTTCCGAGACTTTTGTATGTTGTCTGAGACTTTGTGATTGTGTGTCCGAGACTTTTGTTTGTGTTCCGAGACTTTTTATATGTTGTCTGAGACTTTGTGATTGTTTTTCGAGATTATGGGTTGTTGTTCTGTGATCCTCTTTTTCTGTTCTGTTCATCTTCTCCAACTGAATCCTATTTCAAAACTCTTCGTTTTATTGTTTTTTTAGAGATATCAAAGTCGTTATTGTGTTTGGACGTGGTTGGTGTACGTGTGTCCACCATCTTGTCGGTGTACGTGTGTCTCGTTCGTCAGTTCCACCCCATTGATGAAGGATTTTGGAACGAAAAAAAAAAACCAAAATGGTGAAGAGGTTACTTTGAGGGTATTTTATCCATTCATCATAATATATGTCTTTTAAAACATAAGTTATTATAGTAGAGACAGTATTGAAAAACACTTCCCAACAAATACCATTTAATTTTTGGACCCCTACAACATTACATTATTAATGACTTGTAATTATAAAGGATTATTTAATTCACTAGAGTATTGGCCACAAGTCTTATCACAAAAGATATTACAATGATAATGAGAATCCTCACATAGTAATAATTGGACCACACCTCTTAATAATAGAAATCACTACTTTTAAAACCGAAGATCAATAGAAACCAGTAAATTAATTAATGATAGGATTGCTTTGGAGGTCTCGCGTCCACATGCACAAGTAATTTTTCTTGATAAGTAGCTACTTAAATATTTATTTTTTAATTTTACGATATCTATTAATTCGAAAGGTATTTTTTTTAAAGCTTCGCTATTGATATGATTCGAATAGCTGACCTAAGAGTCATTTGTCCAAGTTTCAAGCTTATCCAGTTGAGCTACGCCCATTTGAAGAACTTTAAAGAACTAAGAACAGAGAAAGAAATTTAAGGAAGAAAAGTGTGAGAATTTTTTTTTCTTTTCTATCTGATACAATTTGATACCAAGCTTTATTATATACAATCTTATGATAAATGAAAGAGACCGGAATGCCACTCTCTTTTTGATATAGTAGATTGGCTTAAATGCATTGTTGCACAAGACAGGATATTTTCTACTCAATTTTATTCTCTAAAAAGTTTATATTCAATCTGAAAATGAAAATTTTTTTAACTTTGATCATATTAGGGGTTAAGAAGCTATTTGAAGATTTGATTTAAAAATATTCCTATAATTAATATGATTTTA
>JANJYJ010000304.1:0-28211 GCA_033220585.1 Dipteronia sinensis
GAGAGAATTTTTTAGTTTTTATTTTTTTAATTGAGTTTTTACAATATTGCCCTTCTAAAGTTAACGGTCAACGTGATTGTGGACAGAAAAGGTCACGGAAGGGGTATAATATACATACTTTCCATTTCAGGGGGATTAACGGCCAATATGGCCAAACTCTGTCCTCATCTTAACAATAGGGTAAAGGTCAGGGGGGAAAATGATATTTTCCCGTCTTTCTATTGTCAGTTCGAACTGATATAAGATATATCAGTTCATTGCATGTGCACCATTGGATTTAAAAGATGTTTTGACAAGTGCATGCAAGCAAGTCAAAGCATTTAAATTCAATGACCCTCATGCAAGAAACTGATATATCTATATCAGTTCGAACTGACAATAGAAAAATATATATATATATACATAAATTTTCAAATCAGTGCCCACTGATATAACTTCATCAGTGCGTTGGATGTGGACCATTAGATTTACATACTTTGACTCAAAGTGTATGCACTTGTCAAAACTTCTCCATAATCAATGATCTACATGCAACACACTGATATAAGTTATATCAGTGCACACTGAGAAGAAAATGACTGTAAATATATATATATATATATAAATATAAATATAAAATATATATATATATACCTATAAGTAGTAATCAAACAAGTCAAATAAAGATAAAAGTTCCCTCCTATACATTCAACTTTGAATTATTTAAAAGCTGAGTTACAATAAAAATTAAAGGAAAAAAAATGAGAAGTTGGACAAGTTATTTTTTTATATTTTCCCTTTTTGTTGATTTGCTTTTGGGGTCTAATGGAGATGTGTTTAGGGTACCATCATTGAATGTTAATCAGAAGGATTTATAGAAACTTTTAGAATTGGGAGATGACATCAAATTTGACGTACCGACCTTATATGTGTTTGGAGACTCTACGGTTGATAGTGGAAATAACAATTTTTTTCCATCGACGTCCAAAGCTAATTACAAACCGTTTGGAGTATATTTTGCTGATGGTAAACCTACCGGTCGATTCAGCAATGGTCGAATTGAAGTTGACTTCATTGGTAAGGATACAAAAATATTGTGAGATTTTTTTCGCTTCATTTTTTAATTTTCAAATTAATTAATTGTTTTGTACTCACGCGTTCGATGTTGTAGCCCAAGTAGCCAGTTTGCCATTTCCTCCTCCATGCTTGGGATTGTCGAAGAAGAGTAAAAAACATTGCGAACTGGGGTGAATTAAGGATCTAGTGCCTATGGTGCTCTCTGATACTAGGAAATATTTTTGTAAGCAATATAATAATGGATGCTCATTATATGAATAACAATTCTAAGATTTATTTTGATTATATAAAATTCATGTGAATGTTGAATCCCCGATTCCTAGATTAGGGATGCATCAAAATGAGTTTAAAATATGTTTTACCTTATAGTTTTATTATGGTTTGAACTCGATAGTTACAAACTATGACACTCGAATACCAAAGGAAAAAGAACATGCAAATATATACATTAGATTAGAATGATTTTTGATGTGGAAGTTGATTTTCTAGTAAACTTTTTATCAATACAGGGAACTTGCCTAACATTCGATATGCAAACTGGTATATTTGAAACTACTGTGAAGAACTTGCAACCTTTGTTCGATAGTCCTAAATAGATGGTTGATTACTTGTCAAAATCATTATTTTTCATAAGTATAGGGAATGCTGATATAAGCACTGGCTATGATTTACTTGATAACACCACCAAACAACAAACTCCTTTCCCTAAATTCGCTTAAGCAATATCCCAAAAGCCCTCCGATAATATAAAGGTAATAAACTACACTCCATCTTAGATCTATCATACTTAAGTGTGTGGTCGGGTTTTGTTTCTTTAGAGTAAATATATAACTGTTTTGTTTACTTCTCATTGGTCAAGCCAATTTTCAGAACCTTGACATTAGTTTTGACAAACTACACTTCATCTTAGATCAATCCTACTTAAGTGTGTGGTTATGTTTTTTTTTTCTTTCTTTGAGTAATAGTGTAATGGTTTCGTTTAATTCTCATCGGTCAAAGCAATTTTCAGAACCTTTGAGACAAATTTGATAAATTATAAAAATAGTATGGAGTCATCCTGAGTTTTTGTTTTCATTGAAATGATAATAAATGGTTTTGCTTTTCTTATTTTGTTAGAGACTATATGATCTGGGTGAACGTAAATTTTTAGTGAATGGTGTTGGCATGATGGGGTGTTCACCAATGGTATTTAACTTAAAACGGTCAGCGATGTGCGATGATGAATATAATGATCGTGCCAGAATGCTCCTTTCTGACTTGTGGCCAAAATTGCAATCCGAACTCTTAGGATCGAAGTTCATTTTTGCAGATGCTTACAAGGTTTTGGCAGACATCTTTGTTTCACCGAATTCATATGGTAGGAATATTAAAATTAAGTGTCTACGTACTATTTTTTATTAGTTTTTTTAAAAACGGAAAAAAACTTCCAAATAAAACATATTATTCTAAATAAAACAACAATATACGGTTTATTAATTTTTTACAAATGTAATTTCCATGCAGGCTTTACAAATACAAGAGACAGTTGCTTAAAAGAATCGTCGATTTGTAGCCCCATAAATTTGGATGATTTCTACGAGCTTAAGTCTTAAACTAGTTTATAACAAATGATTTTCAAGTATTAGATAAAAAATAATAAAAATAACGATATGTGGGATATATATTTTACCTTTATTTATTTATTATTAAGTGAATCTAAAGACCACGCTTATGTATCATATTTCTACGTTTATGAAATTATAAAAGACCTTTTTGTAATGACATGTAATTTCCTTTATTTTTTATTTAATTGTAGTTATTGTTGTGTCAACATCTTTGCATTTATCACATGTAACTAAATGATAATCTGCTAATAGATTTTCTCTAATATGAGCGTGTAATATTGATTTTTTTTATCGGTCTGAATGATCGCCCTTCATCACAAAGCCATATTAGACGTGATACGCCAGCATAAAAAGTGTAGAGAAGATGTTGGCAATGTTAAATGGAAAGAGAGACTTAAATATTATGTTGTAAAAGAGTTAAAAAATTTAGAAGGAAATTAGAAAAAGTCGCAGATAGTAAAAAAATACCTAAAAAATATTTGATATTATGGTTAAAATTTGAGATTTCAACTAATTTTTTCTCAAAATTTGAGATGAGGCACGTGCCCGTGCGAAGTCTTCTTAAATTTTCCACTATTAAAATTCGACTTACGAAAACTGCTATAGTGTCCAATTTGGTAGTTATGATAAAGTTGTTGATGAGAGCGCCGTTGTACTCTCGTCAAAAGATTTTATATTTTCTATTCTACCTCGCTAGTGCACTAGTCAAGAGACTAGTATAGCAACAAGCAGGGTATCATTTCATAGGGAGGGTGTTATCCATGGACTGTTTCGAGTTCTAGTGTTTGTTGAATGCATGTAAATAAAATGCTGAAATAGTGAGAGTGGTGTGTGTGTGTGTGTGCAGGAAAATGAAAATGAAATTAATGCAAATAAAAATAAAAGGTTGTGGAGGGGTGAGAATGTTGGAGGGGTGAGAATGGTGATTAAATGAGAAATAATAAAATTGTGGATTAGAGAGATGCAATATAATTGTCACACAAGGGGCAACAAGCTCACCATACGTAAGTGCACATAAGTTTATTGTTATGCATTAAGGGCATTCAATTCGAGTTAAGGGCTTGTTCTCTCAATTAAGAGATTTGAAACACAATCACTCCCCAAAAGGGTCATGGAGAGCAATGTGCCTCTAGTCTCTAGTAAGGGATTCGAAATACTAATCACTCCCCAAAAGGGTCATGGAAGAGCAATGTGCCTCTAATCCCAACCATTATGCATATGAACCTATAGCCAAAACTTATTCTAGCTCAATCATGCATAAAACTAGTTTCATCTATTCTTAGGAGCTAAGTGATTACGGTCCATACCCGGATTGGTCATCCTTCGAGGTACAACCAAAACCCACAAATACTCAAATCGATCCTAACATAGCATTTCGACCTTCCAAAGACATACACACACAAACAAGATAATTGATTATAACTACTCCTACACTTAAGTTAAGCTACTCCTAATCTCATCCATAAGCACATATCAATTTCCAATCACCCATACACATGTCATTCACGACAAGAGATTATCAATGAATATCAAGAACAAATCAAAACCCAATTCGAATTTAAGAACAATAACTTATATATTAGCAAAAATATAGGTTCACAAATATTCTCAAATGAGGATTACACATTAGGAAAATATGAAATACAAAGATGAGATAAAGGAAACCTAACCCTTGAAGAATCCTCCAAGAGCTCCTTCCTTGCTTGGCTCGAAATTGGTCCAAAGACCACTCTTAATCTCTGCAATCAACTCTCAAATATGGTGGGTGATAGGTAGAAATGGTGTGGGAAGCCTTCCATTGAGGAAAACCACCAAGGAAGCTTTAAAACTTCTCTCTCTCTCTCTCTCTCTCTCTCTCTCTCTCTTAGGGATTGAAGAAGATGAAGTTGGGAGAGTTTTGGGGGAGGAGAGGTGATCTGTGTTGTCTGAAGAAAAGTGAATAACATAGTGTTTATATAGTTAGGGTAAGTTTTGTGATGAAATTGGGCATGAAATGACCATTTTGGCCTTTCCAGGCTTCGAGGCAAGTTCTAGGGCAAGTAAAATGGTTGTCTTGCAATGTCGCCTAGCCTTCTGTGTCGTTTGGGCTGCGGTTGAGGTGAGTGAGGGTTAGTCACCTCGCTAGGTTGCCTTGCACACTGGTATGGAATTTTACGCTTCGCGCACCATTTACTAAAACAACCATAACCTCCTATAGAAAACCCCGAATCGCAATCCGTGAATGTTCTGGAAACTAGACTTCCGGGGCTTTCCGAATATATAAGGATCTCAACGTGGTTCAATCTGAGGGGGGAGTTATGGCCTCCGTAAGTAGAACGTTCAGTACAAGCCTATATAATTTCAGCCCAATAAGATTTGCTCATTTTAGCTTCCAAACTTGACTTTGAAAATACACAAAGTGTGTCTAATACAACCTAGAGGGGGGGTGAATAGGTTTTAGTTGATATATTACCAACTTTTCGACTTAATCAATTTCGATAATCCTACTCCATATTAACAATCAATCAATCCAATATAAATATGCGGAAAACAATAAAAACACAAGGATTGATTTACGTGAGAAACCCTCCAACTGGACAAAACTCACGGGCTATCCTTCTAGCCACAAACGGTCCTCAAATCCACTATTTGAACGAAATTTTACAACCTAGGTTGACCTCAAGTCACACCTACTTGGTCACTAACCCTTTCAATCTACCCAACGGGCCTTTAATAGTGATTCTTGACCACAAGCTTGTGCACTAACTCACTTAGTCACAAAGCTTAACAATCAATGAAGAGTATAAGCAACCTATGTGAATATGTAAAAGATATTCAAACATGCAATTAATGCTAGACGACAATAAATGCTTATCTAAGGATTTAAGATATCAATAAATGCAAATCCTAGATATCAATATCTAAATGCAAATGCAATAAATGCTAGAAGGGTAAAATCGTCCTAAATGCTAGCTATTAATGAACAAGGCTCTCAACCAACAAACAACAACTCAATCATGTTATAAATGCCAATGAACATAAAGATATGCAATAAAATCACATAAAAGAGCTAACCCTAGGCAAACAAGAACATAAATAAATACAAAGAGATTTAGGGCATGTTCAAGTTACCTAGTCAATGAAAGCAAGAAGAATCCATGATGAGATGATGCTTGAAGATGTTAGATGCACATGGATTTGTGTTTGGTTGAGTAAAGATGAGTTCTTGGGAGTTTCTCTCTCTAAGGAAAGCTTGGCCTATAAAAAATGGCTTCTTGAACTCATAAAAAACGAGCAAGGAAGAAGATAGATCATATATATGGGAGCCCTAGTTGAAACAGCGTCGTTTTGAACTTAGGGCACAAAATCCCGTCAATACCGCTAGATGGACCACGTCGCAGGCAAGTGTCCAGACCGCGGTACACACAGCAGTGCACCGTCTGGACAACAACGCGGTGCAGGGCGCTGTGCATGCAGGTGCACAGGCCGCGGTATGGGCAACAGAGGCTTACTAGACAACACCGCGACTAGGGTCGCTTTGCGTGCAAGTGTACAGGAAGCGGTACATGAAGCATGACTCTGCTGAGCTATACCGCTCTGTATGCCGCGGTGCAAGCAAGTCATGCAAAGCGGTCTAGGCCGAGCTAAGAGAAGAAATTCTCTTTTCTGGGCAAACTCAACACACTAAGTGATGTGCAAAATGTGCAAGTGTGGAGTGTGAAAAGAGGCATACAATACATCATTCAATTACATGAAGATAGAAACATAATGCATGCAAGTGAGTGTGTGCAACTAGATCTCTTCAAAGAAAATTAAACTAGTGAGATACCTTTGAAGTGCTCTTTGAGAGAGATGATGTCCTTGAAGCTTGATCACACTCAAGAGGCCTAAAATCCCCTTACACAAAATAATCCCCAATGTGGTTTGTCAACGAAATAAGCCAATCAAAATATGAGGAACTTACAATCCCCCCCTTTGGCTATTTCGTGACAAAACCACCACTCACAAATCATCCTCACAAAAAAAATAAAAACCAAAGGTCAACAAAGAGATATTCTACATTACAAAAAGATACCTAGTTACTAGGTCTTTAAAACTTCAAGCTCTTGTAGAATAGCCAATTCCTACAAAACAAAGAGACTACACTTTCCAAGACAAGTGTATGTGAGGTGATCAAGAGAGATAGATAAATAAGAGCAATTTGCATAATAAAAGAAAACTTCAACATGCAACATGCAAATGCTCTCCCCCTATATAGGTTACTCCCCCTCAATGGGACAATCTCTCCAAATATGCAATCCCCTTAAATAAAACCACATTACTCCCCCTTTTTGTCATGAGATAGGCAAAGGAGTATTCCCCAACCGGGTCACTTTAGCAAAGAGAGCTATTAGCAAGATAAGTGCATAATCATATACAACAACTTTATGCAACTCAATTAATTGAGAGAGAATCATTGAGGGTTTTATTGTTTAGAAGAAAATGTGTGACTTAGTTGCTTTGGATGTAAGACATGTAACATCATGGTTCAAGCAAATGGTATTTGGCAAAGCAAACATCAAAAGGGTTTCCAAAAGAATTCAAACCAATTTATACCCTTTTGTTATAAGCAAACAAGATATAGTTTATCAAAATGAATTTCAATTTAAAGAGCAACTATATCAAACTTTATGAGCAAAACAAGACATGAGTGACTTTTGCACCCTATTTGATTTTTCCGGGCAGGATACCCGTATGATAGTAGTCTTGTTCAACTGATAAAGAGAGAGAGAGAATACTAAATTTGGATGAGACATCCGTATTTATTGCAAGGATACTAGATCCTTATTGGGTTTAGTCTTCTCATTTGCTTTCACACAGATTTTGCACTAGAGCAATCAAAAGCATATCATGCATATTATTTTAAGCATGTCATTAAAGGTTCTCATGTCATGGAGTTAAATTATGGGTCATTCAAGTGTACTTTCCCAATCAAAATCTCCTAGTCTAAAAATGCATTTTTTGAACATAGAGGTGACATGGATTACAAATCAAGCAAGGCACACTTATTAAATAAAAAACCATATAAGAATATATATAAGCACAACCAAGAATACTCAAGCAATTAATAAAGAAGCATAAAGTTGATCAAGTTTTTGCTTATTCCAACATGCAAGGTTGCTCTCTTTGCTTGAGTTCCCCATAAGGGGTCAAACACCAAAACACATCAAGGCATATGACAAATCCCAATAGACCTACTAAGTGACTTGAACCTAGTTGAGTCTAAGGGCTTTGTAAATAAATCCGCTAGTTGATCATTAGTGCCCACATGCTCAAGAGCAATGCATTTGTTTTCAACTAGTTCCCTAATGAAATGATGCCTAATGTCTATATGCTTTGTCCTAGAGTGCTGAACTGGATTCTTTGAAATGTTAATTGCACTCATGTTAATTTCCATGCAGGCTTTACAGATACAAGAGACAGTTGTTGCATTGCAGCAGGAAATGGGACTAGACCCTGCATCCCTAATATAGCTCCTTGCAATAACAGAAATGAACATGTTTTCTTCGATCCTTTTCATGGTAGTGAAACTACTCATTTCATATTAGCAAAACGTTGCTTAAAAGAATCGTCGATTTGTTGCTCCACAAATTTGGTTGATTTTCTACGAGCCTAAGTCTTAAACTAGTTTATAACAAATGATTTTCAAGTATTAGATAAAAAAATATTAATAATAACGATAGGTGTGATATGTAATTTACCTTTATTTATTTAGTATTAAGTATATCTGAAGACCATGCTTATGTATCATATTTCTATGTTTATGAAATTATAAAAAGAACTTTTTTTGTAATGACATGTAATTTCCTTTATGATGATACATAAATTACTATTTTGAGTGACTCGAGGTATTAGCTATACATAAAGCTGTTAACTTGATTTCCTCTAGTTGGTTTCATGCTGATAGAGAAATTACTATTTTGAGTGACTCGATGTCGGTTGTGTCGTGGATAAATGGTGAACGTTTTGGCAACTTCAGCTATGCTGAGTTGGTGTATGATATCAGACAAAGGTTAAAGCACAGAAAATTAATATCTATTAAGTTTACACCGACAGGAGCCAATGCACTTGCTGATAGCCTGGCTAAAGCTGGTGCTAATTCAGTTGGTGAAAGACTGGAATGGGAAGCTTGAAGAATTTATGAGGAGTTTTTGGTTTGTCCAACAGTTTTTCTCGTTTTGGCTGGTCTGGTATCTTTGTAGTGGGGTATTCTATTTTGCCCAGTTTTCTGCTTTGGATTTGTTTTGTCAATTTGTTGCTTTGTTGAGCTAATTTGGCTCCTTGTTACATATTGGACTGGGGCTGGCCTAGTGGCTTTGATCAATAAAATAGCATTTTCAAAAAAAAAAATGTAATTTCCTTTATTTTTTATTTAATTGTAGTTATTGTTGTGTCAACATTTCTGCATTTATCACATGTAACTAAATGATAATCTACTAATAGATTCTCTCTAATATGAGCATGTAATATTGATTTTTTTTATCGGTCTGAATCATCGCCCTTCATCACCACGCCATATTAGACGTGATACGCCAGCATATAAAGTGTAGAGAAGATTTTGGCAATGTTAAATGGAAAGAGAGAGTTAAATATTACGTTGTAAAAGAGTTAAAAAACTTAGAAGGAAAATAGAAAAAGTTGCAGATAGTAAAGAAATACCTAAAAAATATTTGATATTATGGTTAAAATTTGAGATTTCAACTAATGTTTTTTCTCAAAATTTGAGATGGGACACGTGCCCGTGCGGAGTCTTCTTAAATTTTCCACCATTAAAATTCGACTTACGAAAACTGCTAATAGTGTCCAATATGGTAGTTATGATAAACTTGTTGATGATAGCGCAGTTGTACTCTTGTTAAAAGATTTTATATTTTCTATTCTACCTCGCTAGTGCACGAGTCAAGAGACTAGTATAGCAACAAGCAAGGGTATCATTTCACAGGGAGTTGTAATCCGTGGACCGTTTCGAGTTCTAGTGTTTATTGAATGCATGTAAATAGAATGCTGAAATAGTTAGAGTGGTGTGTGTATGTGTGCAGGAAAATGTAAAGGAAATTAATGCAAATAAAATAAAAGAATGTTGAGGGGTGAGAATGGTGATTAAATGAGAAATAATAAAATGGTGGATTGGAGAGATGCAAGATAATGGTCACACAATGGGAAACAAGCTCACCATACGTAAGTGCACATAAGTTTATTGTCAGGCATTAAGGGCATTCAATTCGAGTTAAGGGCTTGTTCTCTCAATTAAGAGATTTGAAACACAAATCACTCCCCAAAAGGGTCATGGAAGAGCAATGTGCCTCTAGTCTCTAGTAAGGGATTCGAAACACTAATCACTCCCCAAAAGGGTCATGGAAGAGCAATGTGCCTCTAATCCCAACCATTAAGCATATGAACATATAGCCAAAACCTATTCTAGCTCGATCATGCATAAAAACAAGTTTCATATATTCTTAAGAGCTAAGTGATTACGGTCATACCCGGATTGGTCATCCTTCGAGGTACAACCGAAACCCACAAACACTCAAATCGATCCTAACATGTCATTTCGACCTTCCAAAGACATACACACACAAACGGGATATTTGATTATAACTACTCCTACACTTAAGTTAATCTACTCATAATCTTATCCATAAGCACATATCAATTTCCAATCATCCATACACATGTCATTCACAACAAGAGATTATCAATGGATATCAAGAACAAATCAAAACCCGATTCGAATTTAAGAACAGTAAATTATATATTAGCACAAATATAGGTTTACAAATATTCCCAAATGGGGATTACACATAAGGAAAATATGAAATACAAAGATGAGATAAAGGAAACCAAACCCTTGAAGAATCCCACAAGAGCTCTTTCCTTGCTTGGCTCGAAATTGGTCCAAGACCACTCCTAATCTCTGCAATCAAGTCTCAAATGTGGTGGGCGATGGGTAGAAATGGTGTGGGACGCCTTCCATTGAAAAAAACCTCCATGGAAGCTTTAAAGCTTCTCTCTCTCTCTCTTAGAGATTGAAGAAGATGAAGTTGGGATAGTTTTGGGGAAGAGAGGTGATCTGTGTTGTCTGAAGAAAAGAGAAGAAAATAGTGTTTATATAGTTAGGGTAAGTTTGGTGACAAAATTTTGGCAAGAAATGACCATTTTGGCATTTCCAGGCATCGAGGCAAGTTCTGGGGCAAGTAAAATGGTCGCCTTGCAAGGTCGCCTAGCCTTCTGTGTCGTTTGGGTAGCAGTTGAGGCGAGTGGTGAGGTGAGTGAGGGTTTGTCGCCTCGCTAGGTTGCCTCGCACACTGGTATGGAATTTAATTCTTCGCGCACCAGTTACTTAAACAGCTATAACCTCCTCTAGAAAACCCGGAATCGCAATCCGTGAATGTTCTGGAAACTAGACTTCTGAGGCTTTTCGAATATATAAGGATCAAACGGGGTTCAATATGAGGGGGCAGTTATGGCCTCCGTAAGTTGAATGTTCAGCACAAGCCTATATAATTTGAGCCCAATAAGTTTTGCTCATTTTTAGCTTCCAAACTTGACTTTAAGCTCAAAACCTTATTGTAGGGAATATGTACCTACACAAGCCTCAACAAACACTTATATAAAAAATACGCCTGAGAACGAGAACAAAAGCTAGAAAATAAGGAGCTAAAATAGGTATATTTATCGCTCGATCACTTGTAGACCAGTTTTGTTACAAACAAAAAGTCTCAAACAACTTGCAACTTAAAAATAAAGTTTGAGACATATTTGATAAATTACATTTTATAAATTGTTGAAATGTTATATATATATATATCATCGAAAGGTAAACAATAAATGTTGCTTTGAAGTGTAACATTATAGTCTAAACTTCATCTTTTTAGTACATCTCTATGTTGAACTAGATAAAAGTGGGTTAAACAAAAATTTAATAAAATGGAAATCAAAATCAATTTCAGGTAACATACAATATGACGAGATGAGGTTGGTCCGATTGTAAACCCCTCACACTTGCACCACAAGGTTAATTACGGGTTCGAGTCCTCCCCCTCCCCAAAAAACCCAGAATTTATGTAATATTGTATTACTTCAAATAAAACAATTAAGGTTCAATTATTTCAAATAATTCTTTGAATTAAATAAAAATGTTTTAAATATATAAAAAGAAATCTAAAAATAGGAATGGAGTAAAATAAACCAATGACAATACAATAATAATAAACCTGACAATAATAATTACAAATCTCATTAAATATTATTATTATTATTAATACAATTACTGGTTTATTAAATGTCATTAGGGCTAGTAATTAAAATAAACTCACTTGCTGGTCAACATTTTATAATAAAACTTATTTAAATATATTTGAAAATCAAATGAAAATATTTTAAATATATTTTGTATAAAATAGATAGATTTAATTTAATCTTCAGTATAAAAATAGTTTTTAATTAAAATACTATAAACCTTATAAACAAAAACCTATTATCCATAGACGGAAGCCTACTGCATCACAACATTCGAATGATATACCCTAAATGATATAGTCGGCGGTACTATTGACTGACCATTATAATAATTATTATCATAATAACAATGACAATACTATGATAATGAAATTAACAATATTTATAACGTAGGTTACTATTGGTAGTCTTATTTATTAATCTTATTTATAGGTTCTTTTAATAACATTAGCACCCCATGTTATAGTCAATTCACTTGTGAGTTTACAGTATCATTAGTTTTGATGAATCAATAAAACTTGTTGGTTTAGCCCTATACTATCTTGGTATATTTTCGATATTTGGATACACACACACACACACACACACACACACACACACACACACACATATATATATATATATATATATTGAAGTATTACACTATTACATATATTCGGGATTTTTTAGGGAGGTTGGAAAGCTCGAACCCGTAATCTCACGGTACAGGTGTGAGGAGATTACCACTGTACCAACCTCATCTTATCAAATATATTTAAAATAAACTGAACAATCAATTCTTACACTTACACAAAGAATGAAAAAATAATACATTTTTACTCTTTAATACAAATTATTTGATTTTAGTACAAAATGTTTATTAAAGAAAACATAATATAATCTTGGTTTAGTGTTGTCCAAGACTTGATCGTATAGATTCTATCATAGTTCTATAAAATGAAATTATTGGAAATTATTCTTGATAAAATAAAGTGATGAGTAGATGAGTAGATGAGAAACTTTTTATAAGGTTTTTTTGGTATATTATTTGTTTCATTTGCGGCGCAAAAAAAATCAACTTGCATCATAAACGAATTTATGATAAAATTAACTTTTTCTGCACCTTCAATAATAAATAAATAAAAGAAATACAAATAAAGAAGCAAGAAAACAAACTAATCAAACTAACAAAATGTTGTTACTAAATAACTATACTAGCACAAATAATATAATTTTAAAATTACAGTTTAATTCTATATTATTGCAATTGTATCTTCATGTCAAACAGTTCATTAGTGTAGCTATCCTTTTTTAGAATTTTTGTTTTTTGGTTTTATTGATTTAGTGTTAAAAGGAAAAAGTAGTTTACAAACTGATCACGACAATAGATAATATGTAATGATTTTTTTTATATAAAAAAAACAACTTTTAAAAATTAACAAAATTTTGTTAAATGTTACGGTGTATTATTACAAATCATTAGAAAATACCTAATGTAGTGTTGGGAATTCTTACATTTAAATATATATATATATATATATATGTGTGTGTGTGTGTGTATATATATATATATATATATATATATATATAAAAGTAATAATCAAACAAGTCAAATAAATATAAAATTTCTCTCATATACATTCAACTTTGAATTATTTGGAGGCTGAGTTACAATAAAAATAAAAGTAAAAAAAATGAGAAGTTGGACAATTTATTTTCTTACGTTTTCCCTTTTTGTTGATTTACTTTTGGGGTCTAATGCAGATGTGTTTAGGGTACCACCATTGAATGTTAATCAGAAGGATTTATTGAAACTTTTAGAATTGGGAGAAGACATCAAATTTGACGTCCCGGCCTTATATGTGTTTGGAGACTCTACGGTTGATAGTGGAAATAACAATTTTCTGTCGTCAACGTCCAAAGCTAATTACAAACCGTTTGGAGTAGATTTTGCTGGTGGGAAACCTACTGGTTGATTCAGCAACGGTCGAATTGAAGCTGACTTCATTGGTAAGGGTACAAAAATATTGTGAGATTTTTTTTCGTTTCTCTTTTTTTTTTTAATTTTCAAATTAATTAGTTGTGTTTGTACTCATGCATTCGATGTTGTAGCTATAGTAGCCGGGTTGCCATTTCCTCCTCCATGCTTGGGATTGTCGAAAGAAGAGCAGAAAACATTACGAACTGGAGTGAATTATGGATCTAGTTCCTGTGGTGTTCTCCCTGATACCGGAAATTTTTTTGTAAGCAAAATAATAATGTAAGCTCATTATATGAATAACAATTCTAAGATTTAGTTGTTTATATAAAATTCATGTGAACATTGAATCCTCGATTCCTAGATTACGGATGCATCAAAATGAGTTTAAAATATGGTTTACCTTATAAGTGTTATTATGGTTTGAAGTCGATAGTCACAGACTATGAAACTCGAATACCGAAGGAAGAAGAACATGCAAATATCTAGATTAGATTAGAATGATATTTGATGTGGAAGTTGATGTTCTAGTAAACTTTTTATTATTAATTACAGGGAACTTGCCTAACATTTGATAAGCAGACTACTCTATTTGAAACTACTGTGAAGAACTTGCAACCTTGTTCGATAGCCCAAAACAGATGGCTGATTACTTGTCAAAATCACTATTTTTCATAAGTATAGGGAATGCTGATATAAGCACCGGCTATGATTTTCTTGATAACATCACGAAGAAAACAAACTCCTTTCCCTAAATTCGCTCTAGCAACATCCCTAAATTCGATCCTTTTCATGGCAGTGAAACTACTCATTTCATATTAGCAAAATGTTGCTTAAAAGAATCGTCGATTTGTAGCCCCATAAATTTGGTTGATTTTCTACAAGCTTAAGTCTTAAACTAGTTTATAACAAATGATTTTCAAGTATTAGATAAAAAAATAATAATAATAACGATAGGTGTGATATGTATTTTACCTTTATTTATTTAGTATTAAGTAAATCTGAAGACCATGCTTATGTATCATATTTCTACGTTTATGAAATTATAAAAAGACCTTTTTTTGTAATGACATGCAATTTCCTTTATGCTGATACAGAAATTACTATATTGAGTGACTCGAGGTATTAGCTATACATAAAGCTGTTAACTTGATTTCCTCTAGTTGGTTTCATGCTGATAGATAAATTACTATTTTGAGTGACTCGATGTCGGTTGTGTCGTGGATAAATGGTGAACGTTTTGGCAACTTGAGCAATGTTGAGCTGGTGTATGATATCAGACAAAGGTTAAAGCACAGAAAATTAATATCTATTAAGTTTACACCGAGAGGAGCCAATGCACTTGCTGATAGCCTGGCTAAAGCTGGTGCTAATTCAGTTGGTGCAAGACTGGAATGAGGAGCTTTAAGAATTTATGAGGAGTTTTTGGTTTGTCCAATAGTTTTTCTCGTTTTGGCTAGTCTAGTATCTTTGTAGTGGGGTATTCTATTTTGCCCAGTTTTCTGCTTTGGATTTGTTTTGTCAATTTGTTGCTTTGTTGAGCTAATTTGGCTCCTTGTTACATTTTGGACTTGGGTTGGCCTAGTGGCTTTGATCAATAAAATAGCATTTAAAAAAAAAATGTAATTTCCTTTATTTTTTATTTAATTGTAGTTATTGTTGTGTCAACATTTCTGCATTTATCACATGTAACTAAATGATAATCTACTAATAGGTTCTCTCTAATATGAGCATGTAATATTGATTTTTTTTATCGGTCTGAATCATCGCCCTTCATCACCACGCCATATTAGACGTGATACGCCAGCATATAAAGTGTAGAGAAGATGTTGGCAATGTTAAATGGAAAGAGAGAGTTAAATATTATTTTGTAAACGAGTTAAAAAATTTAGAAGGAAATTAGAAAAAGTCGCAGATAGTAAAGAAATACCTAAAAATATTTGATATTATGGTTAAAATTTGAGATTTCAACTAATGTTTTTTTTCAAAATTTGAGATGGGGCACGTGCCCGTGTGGAGTCTTCTTAAATTTTCCACCATTAAAATTCGACTTACGAAAACTGCTAATAGTGTCCAATATGGTAGTTATGATAAACTTGTTGATGAGAGCGCAGTTGTACTCTCGTCAAAAGATTTTATATTTTCTATTCTACCTCGCTAGTGCACGAGTCAAGAGACTAGTATAGCAACAAGCAAGGGTATCATTTCACAGGGAGGTGTAATTCGTGGACCGTTTCGAGTTCTAGTGTTTATTGAATGCATGTAAATAGAATGCTGAAATAGTTAGAGTGGTGTGTGTATGTGTGCAGGAAAATGAAAAGGAAATTAATGCAAATAAAATAAAAGAATGTTGAGGGGTGAGAATAGTGATTAAATGAGAAATAATAAAATGGTGGATTGGAGAGATGCAAGATAATAGTCACACAATGGGCAACAAGCTCACCAAACGTATGTGCACATAAGTTTATTGTTAGGCATTAAGGGCATTCAATTCGAGTTAAAGGCTTGTTCTTTCAATTAAGAGATTTGAAACACAAATCACTCCCCAAAAGGGTCATGGAAGAGCAATGTGCCTCTAGTCTCTAGTAAGGGATTCGAAACACTAGTCACTCCCCAAAAGGGTCATGGAAGAGCAATGTGCCTCTAATCCCAACCATTAAGCATATGAACATATAGCCAAAACCTATTCTAGCTCGATCATGCATAAAAACAAGTTTCATATATTCTTAGGAGCTAAGTGATTACGGTCATACCCGGATTGGTCATCCTTCGAGATACAACCGAAACCCACAAACACTCAAATCGATCCTAACATGGCATTTCGACCTTCCAAAGACATACACATACAAACGGGATATTTGATTATAACTACTCCTACACTTAAGTTAATCTACTCCTAATCTTATCCATAAACACATATCAATTTCCAATCATCCATACACATGTCATTCACAACAAGAGATTATCAATGAATATCAAGAACAAATCAAAACCCGATTCAAATTTAAGAACAATAAATTATATATTAGCACAAATATAGGTTTACAAATATTCCCAAATGGGGATTACACATAAGGAAAATATGAAATACAAAGATGAGATAAAGGAAACCAAACCCTTGAAGAATCCCACAAGAGCTCCTTCCTTGCTTGGCTCGAAATTGGTCCAAGACCACTCCTAATCTCTGCAATCAAGTCTCGAATGTGGTGGGTGATGGGTAGAAATGGTGTGGGACGCCTTCCATTGAGAAAAACCTCCATGGAAGCTTTAAAGCTTCTCTCTCTCTCTTAGAGATTGAAGAAGATGAAGTTGGGATAGTTTTGGGGAAGAGAGGTGATCTGTGTTATCTGAAGAAAAGAGAAGAAAATAGTGTTTATATAGTTAGGGTAAGTTTGGTGACAAAATTTGGGCATGAAATGACCATTTTGGCATTTCCAGGCATCGAGGCAAGTTCTGGGGCAAGTAAAATGGTCGCCTTGCAAGGTCACCTAGCCTTCTGTGTCGTTTGGGTAGTAGTTGAGGCGAGTGGTGAGGTGAGTGCGGGTTTGTCGCCTCGCTACGTTGCCTCGCACACTGGTATGGAATTTTATTCTTCGCGCACCAGTTACTTAAAAAGCCATAACCTCCTCTAGAAAACCCGGAATCGCAATCCGTGAATGTTCTGGAAACTATACTTCTGGGGCTTTTCGAATATATAAGGATCAAACGGGGTTCAATCTGAGGGGGCAGTTATGGCCTCCGTAAGTTGAATGTTCAGCACAAGCCTATATAATTTGAGCCCAATAAGTTTTGCTCATTTTTAGCTTCCAAACTTGACTTTAAGCTCAAAACCTTATTGTAGGGAATATGTACCTACACAAGCCTCAACAAACACTTATATAAAAAAATACGCCCGAGAACGAGAACAAAAACTAGAAAATAAGGAGCTAAAATAGGTACATTTATCGCTCGATCACTTGTAGACCAGTTTTGTTACAAACAAAAAGTCTCAAACAACTTGCAACTTAAAAATAAAGTTTGAGACATATTTGATAAATTACATTTTTTAAATTGTTGAAATGTTATATATATATTTATATATATATATATATATATATATATATATATCATCGAAAGGTCAACAATAAATGTTGCTTTGAAGTGTAACATTATAGTCTAAACTTCATCTTTTTAGTACATCTCTATGTTGAACTAGATAAAAGTGGGTTAAACAAAAATTTAATAAAATGGAAATCGAAAATCAATTTCAGGTAACATACAATATGACGATATGAGGTTGGTCCGATTGTAAACCCTTCACACCTGCACCACGAGGTTAATTACGGGTTCCAGTCCTCCCCCTCCCCAAAAAACCCAGAGTTTATGTAATATTGTATTACTTCAAATAAAAAAATTAAGGTTCAATTATTTCAAATAATTCTTTGAATTAAATAAAAATGTTTTAAATATATAAAAAGAAATCTAAAAATAGGAATGGAGTAAAATAAACCAATGACAATAAAATAATAATAAACCTGACAATAATAATTACAAATCTTATTAAATATTATTATTATTTATTAATATAATTACTGGTTTATTAAATGAAATTAGGGCTAGTAATTAAAATAAACTCGTTTGTGGTCAACATTTTATAATAAAACTTATTTAAATATATTTAAAAATCAAATGAAAATATTTTAAATATATTTTGTATAAAATAGATAGTTTTAATTTAATCTTCAATATAAAAATAGTTTTTAATTAAAATACTATAAACCTTATAAACAAAAACCTATTATCCATATACGGAAGCCTGCTGCATCATAACATTCGAATGATATACCCTAAGTGATATAGTCGGCGGTACTATTGACTGACCATTATAATAATTATTATCATAATAACAATGACAATACTATGATAATGAGTTTGGAGGTGTTCCGTTGGATTATTGGTGCAAGGATTTGTTCAACAGACTGGGTTGGGCGGTGGGAGAGACTGTGTTAATTGAAGAAGAGACAATGGATAGGACCACCTTGGCTAATGGTAGAGTTCTGGTATTGATCCCTTATGGACAGAAGTGTCCAGATGTTGTTAAGGTAATTACAAAGAAGAGAACTTTTTCTGTTGTTGTAAGGGAGGATCCTGAACCTATTAAATATAAACTGATTTTGCAATGGCTCGGTTTAGACTTGGTGGATCTGGAAGGTGGTAATAGTTCCGTCACGGCGGGGATGAATGGTGCCCGGCGGGATGGCAATGTTCCAGATCAAGTAATCGAAGAGACGCTTGCCAAGCAGCCTCCCAAGTCTCCATCTAGTCAAAGCATGCCGCCAAAGTCGTGTGGGGATAAGGAAAAGAATAATGACAACGAGGAAGTTGAAAGGTTATCGGTGGCAACCGAGGCTTTGGGGAATGGTAAGTCAATTATTGGTTGTAATGGGATTTCGGGGTTTGTTGGTGGAGGTGTTAATGCAAATAATGAAGGGACGGCTTTAAATGAAGATAAAGGAGATGAGTGGAATTCTTCTTCAGAGGAAAACGCATTAAGTGAGAACTCAAATGCTGACTTAGTTGTGGGAAAAACAATTAATGAGTTTATGGGCCATGAACTGGGTGGGAATATTATTATTGATTTAGGTGGTGGGCCGGCCCAGGATAATAGACAGCTGACTTGTTTGGGCCAGTATGTGGTGGAACAGCCAAACCTAGTTGAAATGGAACCAAGTTCTACCAAGAAGACCCAGTCTAATGTGGCATTGGATCTGTTAGAAGGTATATCTAAACACTCTATGTCTTATGTTTCAGAAACTCTGAATTTGACTTCGAATGGTAAGGTGGTTCAGAGTAAAGACAAGTCGGTGGGTAGGAACAACAAGACCTCAAGGATTAGGAGCAAAGGTCTTAGTTCGTGCAAAAGGCATGGATGGTCACTAGAAAAGACAGTTCAAAGGAAGTACCGATTCAAGGAGGATCGAATTCATTGAATAAAAGGGGTGGTTTGGAGAAGGGGAGTTGGAATCTAGAGGCGGAATTTACGAAAGTAATAGAAAAAGGGGTGGATTTAGGTCTCCTACCTAATTCCTGCTCTGAGGATTTGATTAATAGTGGAATGGAACGGAAATCAGGTGTTTGGAGCATAAGTGAAGAGGTTGCCAAGGTAATTGAGGTGGGATTAGCATTAGGTTTTGACTTCAATGGAAAGGTGGATTATGTTTCTGACGAGATTAGGAGAAGGGTGGAAGAGGATGAGGAGATGTTTCGTCTTCATCAGTGACTGTTTGTTCAGATTTGGTCCTGGTTGGGTTTCCAGTTTTTTTTTTTATGTTAATGATTTCATGGAATGTGAGGGGTTTGGGAAGACAAGAGAAGCGAAGGGCTGTTAATAAACTGGTTAGAAGTCATAAGCCATTTTTTTTTTTACAAGAAACCAAATTAAAAATATGGATTCTAGACTGATCAAATCGCTGGGAGGATCTGTGTTGTCGAAAGGTGTTGGGGTGGATGCGGTGGGTTCGGCAGGTGGATTATTGACACTATGGGACGAGGAGGTTTTTGTTGTGACAGCATGTATTACTAATGATCGTTGTATCATAGTTTCTGGGGAGTTGATAAAGCTTGGGAAGGAGGTTATCTTCTGTAACGTGTATGCAGCTAATAATGAAGCGGATAGAGTGGAGTTATGGCAATTCATTCTCAATGCTCAGTCATCTTTTGCGGGATCATGGGTAATAGGAGGTGATTTCAACACAGTGTTGGATCAAAGTGAGAGGAGAGGGGTGTCTGGATGTAGAAGATCCATGGGAAATTTTAAGTCTTTTATTGATTCAGCGGGTGTTGTCGACTTGCCGTTACAAGGGATGGCTTTCACTTGGACAAATAATAGGATGGTTGGATCATGGGCAAGGCTTGATAGATTTTTATGCTCTCCGAAATTCCTTTCATGGTTTCCTGCTATTTATCAGAAAGGTATTTGTAGGGGATTGTCGGATCACAATCCTATTTTACTTGGGGAGCACGAAATGGATTGGGGTCCGAGACCTTTTCGAATTCAAAATAACTGGTTGGAGAATCAAGAGTTGTGTCGAGGACTCGGGCAATATGGAAAAACTTCAAAGGTGGGGGCTCCTACAGTATAAATATTTTAAGAAAATCTAAGGCAGTGAAACGGATGATGAGGGCTTGGTTGAAAGAGAAAAGGGAGGATGGGGATCAATCAAAGTTGCTGGAAGTAGAACTAAGTAGGGTTGAGAGGAAGGCGGAGCTTGTTGGCTGGTCAGAGGAACTGCGAAATGAGCGAAAAAGGTGCTTGATTAAATTGTGGAAGAATATCCGTCGGGAAGAACAGAAATGGAGGCAAAGTTCGAGGGTGAAGTGGTTAAAGGAAGGTGACTTAAATACAAGATTTTTCCACTCAATGGCCAATTTGAGAAAAAAAAAGAAACAGTATTGGTGACATCTTCATAAACAATAGGCTGTGCATTGGCCCGATCCAGATAATTGATGGTGTCTTTGGATTCTTCAAGAATCATTTTCAGAAAAAATGCTTCAACAGACCTAGTATACCTGGGCTTTCTTTAGAACAATTGTCGGCCTCTGAGATGGAGGGTTTAGAGGAGGATTTTTCAATGGAAGAGGTTTGTAATGCGTTAGGAGAATGCGATGGGAATAAAGCTCCGGGTCTAGATGGATTTAATCTGAATTTCATTAGATCAAACTGGGAGATTATAAAGGAAGATTTCATGGGTTTTATGATGGAATTTCATAAAGATGGCTCGGTAGTGAAACATCTTAATAGTACATTTTTAGCTTTGGTACCTAAGGTCAGAAACCCGTTGTCTTTGAAGGATTATAGGCCAATAAGCTTGGTTGGGGCGGTATATAAAATCTTGGCAAAAGTGCTTGCAAATAGACTGAAAAGGGTTATGGACAAGCTTATAAGCCCTTTTCAGATGGCCTTTGTGAAAGGTAGGCAGATAGTGGATAGTTTTGTGATTGCCGAGGAAGTAATTCATTCGTGGAAAAGGAAGGAACATGGTGGCCTTTTGGTTAAATTGGATTTCGAAAAGGCATATGATAGCGTTAATCATGAATTTCTTTATGAAATTATGTGTATGATGGGATTCGGCTCAAGGTGGATGGAGTGGATTAGGGGTTGTGTCTCTTCCCATTTGTTGTCTGTTCTGGTTAATGGTAGTCCAACGAAGGAGTTTCCAATGGATAGAGGACTAAGACAAGGGGATCCTTTATCCCCCTTTTTGTTTAATTTGGTTGTGGAAGTGTTGAGTCGAATGCTTGAGAAAGCTAGGGTTCTGGGGTTAATCAGAGGTATTGGTTTTAATAATGATGCGGTTCATTTAACACATTTGCAATTTGCTGATGATACAATGTTGTTTGTTGAACCAAGATTGGATTATCTACTGAATGCTAAACGAATTCTAAGATGTTTTGAGTTGGTGTCGGGTCTAAAAATAAATTATCATAAGTCTTGCCTTGTTAAAGTTGGAAGAAACTTACCGGGTATGGAGGATTGGGCGAGAGCTTTCAGGTGTGGGTTGTCTTCGTTACCGATTACGTATTTGGGTTTACCTTTGGGGGGTAATTAATAGGGAAGCTCTATGGAGTCCGGTTTTAAAGAAGATTGAGGAAAGATTGGCCACATGGAAAAAAGGCTTTATTTCCAAAGGTGGTCGGCTAGTTCTAATCAAGGTTGTTTTATCAAGTCTTCCAATGTATTTTATGTCTGTATTTGGTGTCCCGGTGGGGGTGGCTAAGAACATAGAAAAGCTTCAGAGAGAATTCTTTTACAATGACGGAATTGTAAAGAAAAAAATTCATGCTGTGGATTGGGATACATTGTGCAAAAGTAAGAGATGTGGGGGACTCGGTATAGGACGGATAAAAGGACAAAGGTGTTAGTTTATTGGCGAAATGGATTTGGCGTTACGGGAAGGAGCATTCATCGTTATGGAAGCAGGTCCTATGTGCGAAGTATGGGGTGAGGTCCGAGGGTTTAGTATGGGATTTTCATGAAGTGAAGTCTTGTTCACCATTTATCCAGTCGGTGAACAATCTTATGGTGCAAAGGAAAAATTCTGCCAATATAATTAATAAAGGTTTCCAGGTGATAGTGGGTTCTGGTGAAAGGGTGAGATTTTGGCAGGACCTAAGGTGGGATCTTATTTCACTGCGGAATGCATTTCCAAGAATTTATGTCTTAGCTGCAAACAAGGAAGGTATGGTTGGTGATTTTGGGAGATGGGAAGCAACAAGTTGGATTGGGGAGGTTAAGTTGAGAAGAAGGCTTTTTGATCGGGAATTTGACCAATGGAATTGCTTTAGGCTTGCTATCGACAATATTATTATCAGAAGAAATATATCTGATACTTTGGCATGGTCATATTGTTCGAATGGGAATTTTTCGGTCAAATCTTTTAGGAGGTGTTTGGAGGATTGGGAAGTATGTCATGTTCGGTAGGTGGTAATCTTCTTTGGCTCGGAATTGTCCCTCCAAAGATAGAGGTATTTTTATGGCAGTTGTCTAAGGGTAGAATCTTGGTGAGAAATGTGTTAAGTTATTTTGGTATGTCTCAATTGATTTCTGGTGAGTGCCCTTTGTGTGGGAAGACTGCAGAATCTATTGATCATTTATTTTTACACTGTGGGTGGTCCTGGAAGTTGTGGATGGTCGCAATGGGGTGGTGGGGGGGTTAGTTCTTGCTGTAATGGTGACTTTGAGAGTTGGATGGCTGGTTGGCAAGGGTTATGCCAATTTAAGTACAAAATGAGAGCATGGTGTATTCTGTTCTATGCTGTGTTTTGGACTATATGGGAGCATCGAATTTGGTGGTATTTGGAGGTAAGGAAGCTAATTTGTGGCTGGCTATGGATTCGGTAGGTTTTAGAGTTGCTTGTTGGTTTAAGTACTTTGGTGTTGGTTCAAAAGAAGACATAACTATTCTCCTTCTTGACTTGGAAGGGAGGTGTGTGGACAAGAAACAGGTAAAGGCGAAGGTGACTGGTTTTTGGCCCCTCCAGCTAATCATGATCTGATATTCAATGTTGATGGGTCTGCTAAAGGAAATCCGAGCTTGGCTGGAATTGGAGGAGCTATGCCAGATGCGTGTGGCAAAATATTATGTTTATTTTCTTCCAGTATAGGGATTGCAGATTCTTGTATGTCTGAACTGTTAGCCATTCATAGAGCTTGTGCTCTTATTGCGTCTAGAATGCTGCTGTCGAATCGAAACATCACTATTAGGAGTGACTCTAAATCGGTGGTTTCATGGATCAATGGTGAGGGTGTTGGGCACTTACGTTTGTTAGTTTGGTGTATGATATTAGACAATTTCTCAAGTCGATGAACTCGGTATCAGTCGAATATACTCCAAGAAGTTCCAATTCTCTTGCTGATAGTTTGGCGAAAGCGGGGTCTGGTTTTCAAGTGGAGAGGCTTGAATGGGGTCTGTGAGATTTTATATTTTTGTTGGTTCTTTTTTACGATTGTTAGCAGTTGTAAGTGTTTCTTTGCAGGGGTTGTTGCCTCTTTTTTGAGTTTTGTATTTAGGATTAAGTGGGGGATGTGATTTTCGTTATTGTTGTGGCTTGGTTTGTAGGCTTTTGGGTGGAGTTTGTTGGGATTTTATGTGTTCATCTTCTGCAGTCCCTGTTTCTTTTGTTGGTCATTTTCAGATTGTATTGCCTGATTCGGCAACATTTTCTATTAATATCTTATAGCAGTTTTCAAAAAAAAAAATACGGTTTATTAACTTTTGACAAATGTAATTTCCATGCAGGCTTTACAAATACAAGAGACCGTTGTTGCGTTGCAGCAGGAAATGGGACTAGACCCTGCATCCCTAATATAGCTCCTTGCAATAACAGAAATGAACTTGTTTTCTTCGATCCTTTTCATGGCAGTGAAACTACTCATTTCATATTAGCAAAACGTTTCTTAAAAGAATCGTCGATTTGTAGCCCCATAAATTTGGTTGATTTTCTACGAGCTTAAGTCTTAAACTAGTTTATAACAAATGATTTTCAAGTATTAGATAAAAAAATAATAATAATAACGATAGGTGTGTTATGTATTTTACCTTTATTTATTTAGTATTAGGTAAATCTGAAGACCATGCTTATGTATCATATTTCTACGTTTATGAAATTATAAAAAGACCTTTTTTTGTAATGACATGTAATTTCCTTTATGCTGATACATAAATTACTATTTTGAGTGACTCGAGGTATTAGCTATACATAAAGCTATTAACTTGATTTCTTCTAGTTGGTTTCATGCTGATAGAGAAATTACTATTTTGAGTGACTCGATGTCGGTTGTGTCGTGGATAAATGGTGAACGTTTTGGCAACTTGAGCAATGTTGAGCTGGTGTATGATATCAGACAAAGGTTAAAGCACAGAAAATTAATATCTATTAAGTTTACACCGAGAGGAGCCAATGCACTTGCTGATAGCCTGGCTAAAGCTGGTGCTAATTCAAGTTGGTGAAAGACTGGAATGGGGAGCTTGAAGAATTATAAGGAGTTTTTGGTCTGTCCAACAGTTTTTCCTCGTTTTGGCTGGTCTAGTATCTTTGTAGTGGGGTATTCTATTTTGCCCAGTTTTCTGCTTTGGATTTGTTTTGTCAATTTGTTGCTTTGTTGAGCTAATTTGGCTCCTTGTTACATTTTGGACTTGGGTTGGCCTAGTGGCTTTGATCAATAAAATAGCATTTTCAAAAAAAAAAGTGTAATTTCCTTTATTTTTTATTTAATTGTAGTTATTGTTGTGTCAACATTTCTGCATTTATCACATGTAACTAAATGATAATCTACTAATAGGTTCTCTCTAATATGAGCATGTAATATTGATTTTTTTTATCGGTCTGAATCATCGCCCTTCATCACCAAGCCATATTAGACGTGATACGCCAGCATATAAAGTGTAGAGAAGATGTTGGCAATGTTAAATGGAAAGAGAGAGTTAAATATTATGTTGTAAAAGAGTTAAAAAAATTTAGAAGGAAATTAGAAAAAGTCGCAGATAGTAAAGAAATACCTAAAAAATATTTGATATTATGGTTAAAATTTGAGAATTCAACTAATGTTTTTTCTCAAAATTTGAGATGGGGCATGTGCCCGTGCGGAGTCTTCTTAAATTTCCACCAATACAATTTGACTTACGAAAACTGCTAATAGTGTCCAATATGGTAGTTATGATAAACTTGTTGATGATAGCGCAGTTGTACTCTCGTCAAAGATTTTATATTTTCTATTCTACCTCGCTGGTGCACTAGTCAAGAGACTAGTATAGCAACAAGCAAGGGTATCATTTCGCATGGAGGTGTAATCCGTGGACTGTTTCGAGTTTTAGTGTTTATTGAATGCATGTAAATAGAATGCTGAAATAGTTAGAGTGTGTGTGTATGTGTGCAGGAAAATGAAAAGGAAATTAATGCAAATAAAATAAAAGAATGTTAAGGGGTGAGAATGGTGATAAATGAGAAATAATAAAATGGTGGATTGGAGAGATGCAAGATAATGGTCACACAATGGGCAACAAGCTCACCATACGTAAGTGCACATAAGTTTATTGTTAGGCATTAAGGGCATTCAATTCGAGTTAAGGGCTTGTTCTCTCAATTAAGAGATTTGAAACACAAATCACTCTCCAAAAGGGTCATTGGAAGAGCAATGTGCCTTCTAGTCTCTAGTAAGGGATTCGAAACACTAATCACTCCCCAAAAGGGTCATGGAAGAGCAATGTGCCTCTAATCCCAACCATTAAGCATATGAACATATAGCCAAAACCTATTCTAGCTCGATCATGCATAAAAACAAGTTTCATATATTCTTAGGAGCTAAGTGATTACGGTCATACCCGGATTGGTCATCCTTCGAGGTACCACCGAAACCCACAAACACTCAAATCGATCCTAACA
The DNA here is from genome assembly GCA_033220585.1 of Dipteronia sinensis. NCBI lineage: Eukaryota > Viridiplantae > Streptophyta > Magnoliopsida > Sapindales > Sapindaceae > Dipteronia > Dipteronia sinensis. Next base: position 26,797 of record JANJYJ010000304.1, read on the forward strand.
TGGCATTTCGACCTTCCAAAGACATACACATACAAACGGGATATTTGATTATAACTACTCCTACACTTAAGTTAATCTACTCCTAATCTCATCCCTAAGCACATATCAATTTCCAATCATCCATACACATGCCATTCACAACAAGAGATTATCAATGAGTATCAAGAACAAATCAAAACCCCAATTCGAATTTAGAACAATAACTTATATATTAGCAGAAATATAGGTTTACAATATTCCCAAATGGGTATTACATATAAGGAAAATATGAAATACAAAGATGAGATAAAGGAAACCAAACCCTTGAAGAATCCTCAAAGAGCTCCTTCCTTGCTTGGCTCGAACTTGGTTCAAAGACCACTCCTAATCTCTGCAATCAAGTCTCAAATGTGGTGGGTGATAGGGTAGAAATAGTGTGGGAAGCCTTTCATTGAGAAAAAACCTCCATGGAAGCTTTAAAGCTTATCTCTCTCTCTCTTAGGGATTGAAGAAGATGAAGTTGGGATAGTTTTGGGGAAGAGAGGTGATCTGTGTTGTTTGAAGAAAAGAGAAGAAAATAGTGTTTATATAGTTAGGGCAAGTTTGGTGACAAAATTTGGGCATGAAATGACCATTTTGGCCTTTCCAGGCATCGAGGCAAGTAAAATGGTCGCCTTGCAAGGTCACCTAGCCTTCTGTGTCGTTTGGGCATCGGTTGAGGCGAGTGGTGAGGTGAGTGATGGTTGGTCGCCTCGCTAGGTTGCCTCACACACTGGTATGAAATTTTATGCTTTGCTCACCAGTTACTCAAACAGCCATAACCTCCTATAGAAAACCGGGAATCCTCAATCCGTGAATGTTCTGGAACTAGACTTCTGGGGCTTTCCGAATTTATAAGAATCTCAACGTGTTCAATCTGAGGGGGGGAGTTATGACCTCCGTAAGTTGAACGTTCAGCACAAGCCTATATAATTTTAGCCTAATAAGTTTTGCTCATTTAGCTTCCGAAACTGGACTTTAAGCTCAAAACCTTATTGTAGGGAATATGTACCTACACACAGCTCAACAAACACTTATATAAAAAAATACGCCCGAAAACGAGAACAAAAGCTAGGAAATTGGGAGCTAAAATAGGTACATTTATCGTCCGATCACTTGTAGACCGGTTTTGTTACAACAAAAAGTCTCAAACAACTTGCAACTTAAAACTAAAGTTTGAGACATATTTGATAAATTACATTTTATAAATTGTTGAAATGTTATATTATATATGTATTGAAGTATTACACTATTACATATATTCGGGATTTTTTAGGGAGGTTGGAAAACTCGAACCCGTAATCTCACGGTACAGGTGTGAGGAGATTACCACTGGACCAACCTCATTTCATCAAATATATTTAAAATAAACTGAACAATCAATTCTCACACTTACA